>JAVHMZ010072387.1:0-11057 GCA_034782995.1 Amazona versicolor | reverse complement strand
AGAAGGTGCGGCATGCGCGCTATCGAAACCCTCTGTTCGAGTTGCCCGATAACGTGGCGCCTATCAGTATCGGCACGGTGCGCTGTGGGAACTGGCCGTCTACCGTTCCCTACGAACTCACTGCCGAAGGCCGGTTCGGAATCTTTCCCGGTGAGCCTCTGCTGAAAGCCAGAGCGGAATTCGAGGCTTGCCTCGAAACGTGCGCACATGCCGATAAATGGTTGAGGGAGAATCCGCCGGTGCTCGAGTGGTTCGAGGGTCAGTTCGAATCCAGCGAAACGTCAATGAACGAGCCGATCGCGAAGACCCTTGCGGCAAGCCACGCTGCGATAACAGAGAACAGCGTTGAAGTATACGGAGCTCCTTACGGATCGGATCAGCGGATTTTTACAAACGTTGGACTCATTCCAACAGTTCTGTACGGCCCGGGGGATGTCACACTGGCGCATACCGTTGAAGAGCACGTTCCACTTGAGGAGGTTTTCACTTGCGCTAAGGTGCTAGCACTTACGGTGACGCAGTGGTGCAGTTCGTAAGCACCGGTCGATGGCGAAATCTCCGGTAACTCGATTAATTGAGAGTAGACAGTGTACAGTCTGTCTTGAATTTGAAAGAATAATCCTGAACAAATGCACTGAAATTCAGCATTGAGAAAAAGTTAACTCTGCAGATGGTCTGATAGGATCCTTGCCATTTGAACCGAACTGCTGGCTTTTCGTCGAAATTACAGCTTGCGATGTTCTTGGGAATCACTCTCGGTTCTCAATTGTCAGCCTTGGATCCAAAGAATTCGATTTCTCAGTACTCCCACACAGGATGGACGCAACGAGACAGTCCGATGATCTACGGGATTGCCGCGATGGCACAGACCGAAGACGGCTATCTGTGGATTGGGACGCAACGGGGTCTATGGAGATTTGATGGGAGCCAGTTCCTGAAATGGGAACCGCAAAAGGACGGAGCAGGCTTGCCAAGCCAGGACATCCGGAGCCTGGCTGCGGCGCATGGCAACGGTCTATGGATCGGAACGGCAGCAGGGCTGAGTGAGTTAATCGACCATCGATTAATCAGAGTTTGGACGTCAGAACGTGGCGACGTGGGACCCGTGGTAGACGGCAGCAAAGGCGTCTGGGCCGGCTCTAGTTCGGGCGTCTTTTTACTTCAGCCGGCGGTGAGGCAAATCCTTCTTGGAATGAGTGAACGCTACATAAGCGCACTCTACGAGGACAAGGAACAAAATGTTTGGATCGGAACGCCCTCCGGTCTCGCAAAATGGCGCGACGGGAGAGTTGACCTGTTCCTGAATCGGCCTGCGACGGCTGTGTACGCGATTGCAGAAGATGAAGAAGGCAGGCTGGTTGTCGCGACTAACTCAAAGGAGCGGGTCGTAAGAATCGTTGATGGAAAAGTAGAGCCAGTTCTTAGTTCAGCTGTCAACTTACAAGCTTCGATACGAGTTTTGGTGGGAGATCCCGACGGAGGCCTATGGGCTGGAACCTTCAGCGACGGCCTCTATCGGATCCGCTTCGGGCAATTGGAACATGTCTCTAAACAACAAGGCTTGTCGGGACCGACGGTTCAAGCTTTGGTGGAGGATCGCGAGCGGAACTTGTGGGTGGGCACTCGCTCAGGGCTGGACCGCTTCCAAGAGGCTGCGATATCGCGAGTAACATCAGCGGAGGGATTATCCGAAGACGTGATCACTTCGGTAGCAGCTGCAAAAAACGATGATTTATGGGTGGGCACGGCCGCGGGTGGGCTGAACCGAATAGTAACAAAACGTGCTCTTCGAGTAGAACGGATAAAAGATTTTGCGGGCAGGACGATTCTTTCACTTTTTGAAGATGTGGAAGGCCGCTTGTGGGCTGGGACTATGGACGGGATAATGGTCGAGTCCCCTCATGGTTTCCGAACAATACATGCCTCCTCGTTGTTGAACCGTGGCACCGCGATTACTGGCGACTCGCACGGGAACATCTGGGTCGCGAGTGCCGGGCGCGGACTGTTTCGGATCGGCAGGCAGGGTGAGCTCACAGCGCTAAACGTTTCAGGTTTACCTCAGGGAACAGATATCTACGGTCTACTGAGTGATCGGGAGGGCGGACTTTGGATCGGCTACTATCACGGGTCGGTGGCGCTGGTTCGGCCGGGAGAAGTGCATGTTTACGATAAGAGCAGCGGACTCTCCGCAGGGCACGTAACATGTCTTTTCCAGGATTCGATGGGCTCGGTTTGGGTAGGAACGACGGATGGTCTCAGCCGATTTCGCAATCAGCGGTGGACTTCTTGGGACAGCTCGAATGGACTTCCGTTAGGAGGGGTCCAGAGTATCGCCGAAGACAATCGTGAAGATCTTTGGCTTAAGACAGAACTGAATCTGCTGAGAGCTCCGCTAGGCGACTTATCCAGACAGGGTGATGGAGCGCCGCAGCCATTTCCAATTGTTTCTTTTGGTGTTGTTGACGGATTGCGGCCGCAGATTGGTGCTGTTTGGGCCCAATCCCGTGAGGTGAAGGCGGGCCAAGGACGTATTTGGATCGCTACCGAAGAGGGAGTGGCAGTTATCAATCCTGCGCGAGTGCGAAAAAATGAATGGGTTCCTCCGGCCGGCTTAGACGATATTAAGATAGATGGCAATAGTGTAGACGTCACTCGGCAATCACCCAGCCTAAAAGGAAAGGAAGTTGTTTTCGACTACTCAGCCGCGAGTCTCAACTCTCAGGACAACCTCCGATTTCGCTACCGCTTGTTCGGTGTCGACAAACAATGGCAGGATGCTGGTTCGCGGCGGGAGGCACACTATTCCAATTTGCTCCCAGGATCTTATAACTTCCGTGTGATCACCTGCAATAGAGATAACGTTTGTGACCCGATCGGCGCTAGCGCCAGTTTTACTTTGCTGCCGGCCTTCTATCAAACGTGGTGGTTCCGCGGCCTTACATTGGTTTTTCTGCTAAGCGGTTTGTGGGGGCTTTATCGAGTTAGACTAGCCGTCGTGAGCAGGGAAATCACCATAAGGTTGAACGAGAGACTGGGGGAACGGACTCGCATCGCCCGCGAGCTGCACGATACGCTGCTGCAAAGCGTAGTAGGCGTTTCGCTTCAGCTGGATGGACTTGCTCGCCGCCTGCCGTCCGGGGACTCGGCGCGAGAAGACGTGGAAAGAATGCGACGCCACATCGATACCTCATTGCGGGAGACAAGGAAATCAGTTCAGTCTTTGCGGACCCCGATATCAGACATGAGGGACCTCTCAGAAAACCTTCGAGAACTTGGAAGTGCGTTAACGAGCGGACATACAATTCATTTCAGTCTGGCCATTGAAGGCACACCGTACCCAATTCGGCAAGAAGTGGCGGAAGAGCTGGTCAAGATTAGTCAGGAAGCGATTGGAAACGCTGTCCGGCATTCCCAAGGGACGCGCATCGACACTATCCTGACGTTCGCCAGAAATCAGTTACGTCTGGAGATTTCCGATGACGGCCGTGGAATCGAAGAAAGTGTAATACAAGCTGGAGTAAGTGGTCACTTCGGCTTGCGTGGGATGCGGGAGAGGGCCGCTGCCTTAGGTGGACAATGCTTGCTGACAACCGAGATCGGCAGAGGCTTGCGAGTGGTGATTACTGTTCGGCGCCGGCGTTCGCCTTGGAAGCAATTCGATTACACAACCTGATTTTTCGGATGAACGAGGGGGACCCCGATACACGGGGCCGCCTTCGCCGGGAATGTAACACTAACGCTATAAATTACTTTGCGATTCTTTTTACTTGCAGAAGTTCTCCTTTGACGGCTGGAACCGCGCAGTCGTCGTCATCCTCATCATCATCGATAAACTCCTGATGGAAAGGAAAGTCCCTTCCATCCGGATCAGTACCATGCATGCTTATGCCAAAAACAAGAGAACTGGCCTTGCCAGCGTAGGTGATGGTCGCTCTTTCGTACAAAGTTTTCTCCTTAAGGTTGTTTCGAATGATTTAAGATTTAACTACCAAAGGACCCGTTAGGCGCGATGAAGAATTTCCAAGCGCTTTGGGTAAGCACAAGAATCGTCAACAACACGATGATCAATCTCTACCCAGGCATGGCTGAAAAAGGGAGCGGCGCGATATCCAATCACTAATTCGGCCGGAATGCCATATCTCCTAAAAAGGCGCACAGATGCGTTTGAGCGCTGGAGGCAGCGAACTGGCTTGGGATAAAGTGACAAAGCGATCGCCTGCGCAGACAGAAGATGGTGCTCGACATCGCTCGCAGACTCGCAAATAAACTGCCCGGTTTTGACCTTGAATTTCTCTAGACTCTTTTGTACATGCCCGAAGCCGAGTGCAAACATCCCTAGGTCATAACGAAGAAATTCAAGAAGAAAACAGAAAACGATCCAGTATACGCTCCTGGGTGCGGAAATCTGTTTTCGGACTTGAATCAATTCGCATCTCTGGAGCTGTTCAACAAAATCGAGGGCATCAGCGTGTGCAATATCCTCATGGATCCCGTAAGTAGAGCACATAGCTAATCGTATCTGACCGAACGTAGCACCACTTACTAAGTGATTCCAGATCAAGGACCCAAGCTTGTTTGCCAGAAAGAACTGCCCCTTCGTCAATCTAAAAATCAGCAGCCCCCCTTCATGTCGCGACGCCTTTGCGTCAGCTGCAGGCAAGAATGAGGTGTTGCTGGACAGCAATGGAGCTTTTCGGAACCGTTTTAAGCAAGACAGCATGTGCGATCACTAGCAGTTTTTCTCGGCGTTACTGATGTTCTAAGAGTATAGAAAGCGAGGGTGTTAGTGTATCCCCGAAGTCAAGGGTTTTTATCTACCGGCTTTCAGGGAGCCTGATGACGTGGTTGCAGACTAGGCAACGGTAGCAAAGCTCGATTTATCACGGGCAACTCGCGCGTGTAACCAGAACTCAAGCAGAATAAGTTGACGTAACTGGGGTTCGTTACAGTCCAATCCGGCTAGGAATCGTCGTAAGCGACTTTCCAAGCTCACCGGATCTGCGAAACCGCGAGTGACTATTTGCAATCTCTTATTGCCAAGCATCTGTACCGCGAGAGGCCGCAGCGCACTGGCAAAAACGGCGTTAAAGCTTGCTTTAGACCTTCGCTGCGAAATAGAGCGGGGAAGCAGCGATTTCAGAGCTCGCCGCATCAAGCGTCTTGGCTCGCCCGGGGCACAAACTATTTCCGCGGGAGCGGACAACATGAACTCGACTAGTGGCCGATGAGCGAACGGATGAGTATAAAAGAGCGGATACAAGGCGTCAGGTACTTCGAGAGCACGCGATTCGAGCGTCTCTTCGACCGCGCGGAAGCGCAAACGACGTCCCACAGGCGCCGATCGCCAGCAACTTTGTTGTTTGCTGGTCGCGAGCTTTGAAAGACAACGTTTTCTAAAGGCGAGCGTTAGCGAATCATCATTTTCCTTCGGCAAAGGGCAGACCTCGTCCAAAGTAGAGGTCCATGGGATATTAAGACGGATGGCTCGCCAAAGAACCGCATGAACCGGCACCTTCAAATGGGAGCTCCAGGCCCAGGAATCCTGTAGAGCCTTGCCCCAAGCGCACTGACGTATCGACGTCGCGACTTGCGCTGAGTCGTCGAGAAAATTTCCCATGACCAGATCACCAAGCTGGCCGCTCATTAGTACTGAAGATCCACTGATTCCCATTTGACGAACCACTTCAGCGTGTCTCAGATCCCACCAGGCGGGTCTCGCTAAACCAGGTGAAGCGGCCGAAATAAATGGATACGACCGAACGTTGATCAGGACGGAGTTTATGTCGCAGTGTCTTCGCACCGCTCGAGCAAAGGGTTCATCGTTAGAGTTTTCATCCTGGTAGGTCATCGCAATCAACTGGGGCGCCTTTACCGCGCCTTGTCGTACAAGCCTATTAGCCATGCATGTGATAGATGAAGAATCCATCCCGCCGCTCAGTTCCGAGTAGACCGGTCGAGACGACCGCAGGCGAACTTTCACAGCTTCCTCGAAAAAGCCGCGGAAATGTTCTTCGTAGTCGCCATCGGAACGGAGCCGGGTCTGAGAGATTGAACCGAGGCTCCAGAATGCGACGGAATTCAGACCAAGCGAAGAGAATTGTAAGGCTTTGCCTGGGGGAACGGATCGAATCCGCGGATGAGGCGTACGGCAGCCAGTCGTACTGCTAGTGAGTAACTCGGCTATATAGTATTCGTCCAGATCGTCGTGCTCAACAAAGTCAGAAAGTTGCTCCAGAGAAGACGACCAAAGAATCCGTCCGGCGTCCTCGCAATAGAAAAGAGGACGAATACCGGCAAAATCGCTTGCAAGCGTGACACGAAGCTCCCTCTGATTGAGAAGTGCGCAGCTCCAATCACCGATAAGACGTCCGAGTCCAGCCGGACCCTCGCTATTGTACGCCGCTAAACCGATGTGCGCATCGTTTTCGGCAGATGAGAGATTGAACCGCGATTGCATCTCGACTGGATTGTCGAGACGGCCGTCCCACATTAGGTAGTCTGCATGCTGACCACGGCTCTTTATTTTCTCGGATTGCGGGTGCTCTGCCAAATCTCGCCGATTGCAGGACAGCCACCAGCCTGGCCTTCTGAACGACTCAGACCAGGGTGCGATAAGACGCTCCATCCAATCCGCATGAACGCCCGAGATCTCTCTCTGAAGAGGATCGAAGATTCCGAGCAAGTGGCCCATTCTGAAAACTTTCAGATCTGTTAGATGGATCGAATAAGAGGCAACAGCTTTTTGGCAATTTCGTCCCTCGGCAGGAACGCCCGTGCACCGGCTCCCACAGCCTCCAGGGCAGTTGCATCCCATTCATATGAGACAAGCGCAATCATAACGGCATCGGGACGAAGGTTTCGGAGCTCACGGATCGTAAGCAAGCCGTTGTGGTTCGACACATCAACGTCGATGATCGTCAAATCCGGGTTGCATTCAAGAAAACACTTCCGCGCCTCGTGATGATCGGAAGCAATAGCGACAACCTCCATGTCAGATTGGGAAGATAATAGTGCCGATAGACCGTCCGACAAAGAAGAATTGCGTTCTACTGCCATGATTCTTCGAGGTCTGCCCTGATACATTGAGAAGCGCTACCAACAACTTAGCGCCGAGCAACATGCAAACGCAGTCCCCAAAAGTGGGAATCGAAAGATAACTGCAATCAGGTATCAGGTAGACACGATTATTCCAGGTGCAATATGCCCCGTCGTAACGCGACATTCATAGCCTCTGTACGGTCGTGAACCTGAAGCTTAGCGAGGATATTTTTCACGTGCACCTGGACCGTTTCTTCGCTAATAGCAAGAACGGCAGAAATTTCCTTGTTACGAAGTCCTTTCGAAACCCACTCGAGAACTTCAACTTCTCGCTTAGTCAACTTTGGCAACGCTATTCGACTTACAAGAAGTGCCGCGATCTCGGGAGGTATTGGACGCTCTCCAGCATGCACCTTACGGACGGTGTTAACAAGGGATTCGCTGAGCGACTCTTTTAGCAAATAGGTCGTGGCGCCAGCTTCGAAGGCGCGATGAATGTCTTCGTCACCCGTCAAGGTCGTGAGAATGATCACCCTCGCCTCAGGAGTCTCCTGCCTGATACGTTCAAGCGCAGCCACTCCCCCAAGCTCCGGCATTCGGAGATCCAAAACGGTGATATCAGGCTTATGAAGCTGAAACTTTTCAACGGCCTCCCGCCCATTTCTTGCGGTTGCTACAACCTGAATATCCAGCTGCGAGTTGAGAAGAAACTGCAGACCCTCTATCACCACGGGATGATCATCGGCAAGAAGAACTCTGATCTGTTTGGGTATTTCTTCCTGAATGTGATTCGTATCGACCCCTATTCGCCCGCAAAAACTATGTTCGAGTATACTGAAACCCAAATCCCCCAATCCACTCCGAACAGAAGCACCCGCGTGGTGTTCTAGCGTACTCTAAGTAGCTTTCTCTCCCTCCAAGACATTCCTTTCGCTTAGCTGGCCGAAGCCTAGCGAATTAGTTTTTACCTGCATTTGGGTATTGGGCGCGATGAGGTAATTAGATAAGTTTGCTTCATTAAGTAGACAGGAAGTTAAATGACGCCGTTCAGAATGCTCCGGCGCAGGGAAAGTGGAATGAGAATGCGAATGAGAATTGTAACGTGTCTCCTATTATGGGCGACTGCACAGACCCCAATACTCTCTCAATCCTTCCAACGCGTGCGCGTGATCTTGAGAGTCGATGGAGCCCGCAATACGCAGGGTAGTGTTCTCGTAGCGCTCTGGCGCTCTCCCGATGCATTTTTGAAAAGTGATGGGACCTTCCGAACAGCAAACTATCGGATCTCTCATGGCGAAGCTCAGGGAGTTCTAGAAAACATACCGGTAGGACCACTCGCAGCCGCGGCCTTCCATGATGAGAACGGAAACGGCAGAATGGACAAAAACCCGTTTGGCTTTCCAAAGGAAGGTCACGGGTTTTCCAATGGTGCGCGAATTGTTTTTGGGCCGCCAAGGTTCGAGGCGGCAGCGGTTCAAATATCTACCAACGATCAGGTGATTGATATCCACCTGCGCTATTAACGTGAGGTCGCTTAAACTTTCCTCGAAATCTGAGCAGCATGGCGAACAAGCTCAATAAACAGCATATGCAAAGCGAAAGCAATAAGTCCCTTGTCAGCTGTATCATGGTGACCCGCGATCGAGCAGACTTCGTTTCACAATCTTTCCGATATTTTCTCCAGCAAACGTATGTTCGAAAAGAGTTAATCATCGTCGACGACGGAGAGCAACCGCTCTGTCTAAGTCCAGCCATGAAGGAATATGTGCAGTACTTGAGAGTTCCTCGAGGACTCACACTAGGCGAAAAGCGGAACATAGCCTGCGAGAAGAGTCGTGGCGATGTGATTATGCAATGGGACGACGACGATTGGTACGGGCCGATGAGGATTACGGCGCAGATCCAGCCGATTCTTGCTGGCACGGCTGAGATCACGGCGCTAACTATGGGCCTGGTGCTCGAGCTAGATCCGATGCGTTTTTGGCGCTGCAGTTCTTCCGTACATCAACGAATGTTCGTGGGGAATGTACATGGCGGAACATTAACTTACTCGCGTCGATATATTGACGAGGGAGTTCGTTATCGGGCGATCTCCCTTGCGGAGGATGCGTACTTTCTCTTTGACGCGAAAAGAAAGGGAGGCCGCCTTTGTAAGTTACCTCCGGAAGATCTGTTCGTTTACGTCCGGCATGGTAGCAACGCCTGGGATTTCGTCTGTGGCGAACACATAGATGCTGCTGGCTGGAGCCGGGAGCCTATGCCAAAGAGCTTTGCGGCAGACCTGCCGTTTTATCGGAACCTAGCTGAAAGCCGAGAGCGGGTCCGAGTTTCATGAAATCGTAGTGAGTTCTCAGAAGCCTTTGATGGAGTATGTCCAAACAACTTCAGTATTTCACTTTAAGAAGAGGAAAATCATGACCGACTTAACGTTACGCGTGAAGACCTTAATCACCGATCGGCTGAACCTAAGGATCTCTCCGGAGCAGATCCAGAATGATACCCCGATTTTCGACTCGCAAGATGGAGGCCTTGGTCTTGACTCAATAGATGCTCTGGACTTGGCGGTTGGCCTCTTTGAGGAATTTCAGATTGAAGTGGGCCAAAACGATATGTATATCTTTGCGAGCGTGAATACGATCACCGCGTTCATTCAGGAGAAGCTTGAAGTGCGTTCGGAGCCTCTGCTGAGCGCTTCGCACGCCAACTCAGCCGCACTTCATGCTGCCGGCGATTGAGCTAGGACATGCGGAGCCTTACTGCCTCCCGCGCAGTTCGCAACCAGTCCTCATCAGGCCTTGCTTTGGCAGCAGTCGTCACGGAATCGACGGTGGCCGAATTCGAATTAATGAAATTTTCGTTCGAGCTGTACCATGGTGAAAATTTCTCGTGGTTTGTTCGCTGCGATCAGGCCAGCGCGGCGCCGCTTTCCCGTTACGACAATGTGAACGTGACCGCATTTGCCGATCGGGTGGCGAAAAGACCATCGACTGATTCGCCTGCGTTCAAAGATATAGCTGTCCAAAAAATGAACGCCATTGACGACGCATGGCTTTCGTCTTGTACCCATGTTGCTTTTCTCGATTCCGATTTAGTATTCACATCTTCCGTCGTGGACTGCATTTGGCAAGAGTCGAAAGACTTGATACTGACGACTAATCACTATCCACAGAATATTTCCTCCCGCGCGTCGCGCTTCGGGTACTATAACGGCGGCTTTATCGTTACCGGTAATCGTAAGTTTGCCCCCTGGTGGCGTAACACATTTTTAGGATCCGACACGACTTTTGATCAACTTTGTCTAAACCGGCTTCCCGAGGATTTTCAGATTGAATTGCTAGGAACCGATTGCAATATAGGCTTCTGGGGTTCGCTGGATATGGAGTGGCGGAAGGTGGTCTTTGAAGATCTTCCGGAGGACTGCAAGTTTTTTCACGTCCATCTATTTCAGCCGCTGCTCGAGGAGCGGGGATGGCTTGACAAGCTCTTCGCGCTCCATTGCTTGCGCTTTCTGCACGCCAGCTCCAAGGCTGGACACCGTATTTTGCTGCAACGCATCTTGGAGCGGGAAGAGGCGGCTTGGTACCGGCAGATGCTCCGGGCCTATGAGCGCCGGGCAGCTTTTTCCCGCTTGCCACCTTTTGAAAGGGTCTCCACCCACCGGCGAGTCTCGCCCAGTTGATCAATCCGTAAATAAGAAAATCCACCCTACCAGGTGAGGGAGTTTTATGAAACCTAACAAATCGCGAAAAAGCGCTGTGGTTACGGGATTAGGAGTAATTACCTCGAACGCCAGGAATGTGAGCGAGTTCCTGGCGGCATTGCAGTCCGGCAGCTCCGGCATAAAACCGGTTCAATGTTTTGACACGACAGAATACTCTCACCCCATCGCCGGAGAGATAGCGGATTTAGATCCGGTCGAGTACTGTTTGGACCCCGCCATTGACCGCGCCGAACAGGTGATGATGATTTCGTCCCGCGAAGCCGCTGAGGATTCAGGGCTGCACTGCGATGAGGACCTG
>JAVHMZ010072276.1:0-11059 GCA_034782995.1 Amazona versicolor | reverse complement strand
CCAATCCCTGAATCGAGTTCATGAAGGTTTTTACTGCCTTGCTGTCCGGCGCCCCTTCGGCGCGATAGGTGACGTGTAGTTCAAACATTCCTTTGTGTCCACTAGTTGCGGGAACCGCTCCAGTACCGGATGAAGGTACCGCTTGACCGTTTCCTGTATTCCCGTTCTCGTTTGCCATTTTTTCCTCCGAAGTTTTTGATGAGTTAGAGTCCAGTTTGAGCAAGCAACGCTCCGAACGAGGGGTCGTTTCGCAGCGGATCGAGGAATGGGTCTACTTTGATGTAGTAGATTCCAGGATCTTTTGCGTGAACGGCTCGCGTGAGGGTTGCCAGAGCAGATCGCTTATCGTTGATTGCCAGGTATGCATAGACGAGATCCATCGGTTCGAGTGAATTCGTTCCTTCTGCATCGAGCAACCGTTGCAAATACGTCTGTGCCTTGACATGGTCACCGAGGGAACCGTAGATCAAGGCAAACAGCGGAACCGCCATATCGTCGTTCCCTTCGAGTCTTGCGACTGCCTGACTTGGGCCTCGCGAAATCGGCGGTTTTAAACAGCCTCAGTTCACCCGACGCTCAACTCGTTTACAGACACGCGATCGAAGAGTTCATCGAATGGTACTGCTCAGAGCCGCGGCTTTCGTTCAGCAGGACCGTCGTTCTCCGATATCGTATGCACCTGGAGTCCGGGGATCTTGCGCCCGGCACTGTCAACCTGCGACTTGGCGCTGTACGACGCCTGGCGTACGAGGCGGCCGACTGCGGACTGCTCAGTCCAGACCTCGCCGCGGGGATTCGCCGTGTTAAAGGCGTCAAAAAGATCGGCATCAGGCTCGGAAACTGGCTGACGTCCGAACAATCGCAGCGGCTCTGGAACGCGCCTGACTTTGAGCGGTTGAAAGGCAAAAGGGATCGCGCACTCTTAGCGATGCTGCTCGCCTGCGGCCTTCGACGACACAAGGCGGTAAGTCTGGATTTCGGCACATTCAACAGCGGGAGGAACACTGGGGCATCATCGACCTGAAGGGGAAGGCTGGCCATACCAGAACGATTCCGATGCCAACGTGGGTGAAGACGTTGCTGGATGAATGGCTTCGGTCCGCGCACCTGACTTCTGGCAAGCTATTTCGGCGAGTCAACAAAAACGGGAACGCTTGGGGTGATTGCCTGACGGAAAAAGCGGTCTGGCACGTCGTTCGCGAATACGCCGGCAAAGCGGCCATCGAGAGGCTCGCGCCCCACGATCTCAGGAGGACATGTGCCCGGCTCTGCCATGCCTCCGGTGGAGAACTCGAACAGATCCAGTTCCTACTTGGGCATGTCTCGATTCAAACGACCGAGCGATACCTCGGCTGCAAGCAACGAATTCGATCCGCGGTTAACGACAAGATCGGCATCGAGCCGATCGAGTGAGTTTCGGGATTGAGGTCCGGTTTGCCGACCAACCAGCCACGATAAGGTAAATCGTACGCCGTCCGAGCGGGTCTTCAAGCTGTAGCGTCGGTTAGCCATAATCCTGGCGTTGTCACAACTAGCAACAGAGAAAATTAACAATGCGTGCGACCTCGGTCGATTAGTCCGCGCCAATTATCAATGGGAACTACGGACTTCTTGAGTGTTGCAGCGGCGAGAAATCAAGCCGTTGACAGAGGGAACGGCTTCGTGATAATGGTAACTACATGGTTACCATTAATCAAAGGCTAGATCGTACGTTCGCGGCGCTCGGCGACGGCACGCGGCGAGATATCCTTGCGCGGCTCACCCAGGGCAATGCAGCAGTGAATGAATTGGCGCAGCCTTTTCGCATGTCGCGGCCCGCTATATCCAAACACCTGCGAGTGTTAGAGCGCGCCGGACTGGTTAAGCGGACGCGTGACGGACGAATCAGCCGCTGTGCGCTAAATGCAACCCCGTTACGCGAGGCTAGCCAGTGGGTTGAGCGGTACCGGGCCTTTTGGATCGGGCGACTGGATGCTCTTGCCCAGTACGTCGAACGGAGCCAATCTTGACCACAGCGCCACATTCGATTCAGGTATCTAGAATCATTGCTGCAGACCTCGAGTCCCTCTTTCGCGCCTGGACCGACCCTAATGCGTTGATGCATTGGTGGCGGCAGGAGGGAGACGGCTGGACCTTCGCTTTTGCGTCTATTGATCTCCGAATTGGCGGTCATTACCGCCTTGGAATGACAGATCCCAGTGGGAAGTCGCACGTGGCGGTGGGCGCCTACCAAGAGGTCGAGCGTCCCGTGCGCCTGGTTTTCACGTGGGATTGGGAAGATCCAGCGAACCGCGCCGGCGACACCCTAGTCACTGTCGAATTCAAGAGTGTTGGCCAAGACCAGACGAACGTCATCGTCACGCACCAACTTTTCGCCGATTCGTCAAAGATGCATCGACATGAGCGGGGCTGGACGGAGTTGCTTCGATTGCTGGAGCGGTTTACCCAAAGTTTAAGGGCGCCGCTAGCGTCCTAGAAGGAGTTGCATGAAAACTACAGACACGATCAACGGTTACTTCCACAGTCTGAAACAGCAGAAGGGGTGGGACGAATTTTTTTCCGAGGATATGATTTTCACTAGCTTTATGGCGCCGCCCAGACGAATCGGCGGGAGAGCTGAGTACCTCGAAGCAACCAAGGGCTTCTACTCGATGATCACTGGATTTGAAATCAAGAAGTTGATCGTCGATGCCCACCGCGCGTGCGCGTTGACCCACTACGAGCTTCAGCCGCTTACCGGTCCAGCTTTTGGCAGCGATGTCGCCGAGATCTTCGAAGTGCGAGACGGCAAAATCTCGTCACTCGATATCTACTTTGATAGCGCGCCCTTTCCGAAATAGGACAAGCAGGTATTCATGGCTTTTGATGATGGGATGGCCAGCCGCGTTAGGGCGTGCCTAGCTCACAGGGATGACGTCGAGGAAAAGGTCATGTTCGGCGGTATCACTTTTATGGTCGGAGGAAAAATGTGTGTCTGCGTTGTCCGGGATGGACTGATGTGTCGCGTCGATCCAGCACAGCACGACTTTGCACTCGAACACAACGGCTGTAGAACCGTGGTTATGAAAGGCCGGCAATATCGCGGCTATGTGCACGTGGATCAAGACGTTGTGAAGTCAAAGCACGATCTCACCTACTGGATAGAGCTTTCGTTGGACTACAACAGTCGCTTGCACTCAATCCCAAGTAAGCGGAGGTAAATAAAGAATTCTGAATCCAAGAGCCCGCGCTGCCAGATTAGGACGATTGCTGCGTTCGTCATCAGACTACACAGGCTCGACCACTCGAAAGACACCGGGCGCGGACATGCAGTTGAGCGCTGGTGGCGTCGACGCATGAAGATGTCGAATCGGCTCACAGGAGCGATTGCATTTTACGGAAGCGGCGTGGAAAAAGATCCGTGCCGGGATCTGATCCACGCTCGGTTCCGGCCGGACAAATAACACTACCGATCGAAAGACCGCTTGCAGCGCTGCCAAACCGATGACAACGGCCGCGGCAAATTCCACTCCTCTGGCAAGGGCTTCAATGATCGCTTTGGCTTGTGCCATCATGCCCGGCTGGACGACTCCACACGAAGCGGCGGCAGTCCGACAATGTCGTAGGTGCTGGAGGCAATTTCAATCGATGCCTCATCCAAGGCCTGAATGATATCTCTGCTGATCTTGTCTTTGACCACGCGAATCCCGTGATCGCGAACGATGAAGCGAACCGTTAATTCCAGCCAGTTGTCCGTCAGGCGGTAATAGACCTTCGGATGTAAGTCGGTTCGAGGTAAAAAGTAGCGCCGCTCCAATTCGAGCAACACTTCCTCGGTCATTTCCGACGTCTTCATGGTGTGCTGGTTTGCGGCTTCCAGCAGAATCGATTCCGCCTTTTTGCGATCCGCCGTGTATTTGATCGGGATGTGCATTTCTTCCCAGATGAAAGGAAAGTCGCGCGTGTAGTTGTACACGGGTTGGTCGAAAATCTTCGCGTTCGTGACGCTCACGATACGCCCCGTATACTGGCGCGATTCCACCCACATGCCCGGTTCGCCTCCCTGCACAGAAGGCGGCTGCCCCATTTCCATGATGATTGTTTGGAAGAAGTGAAGGGCAATTACATCGCCTCGGATTCCACCCATCGTGATACGGTCGCCGACGCTGAACGTGTTGCCTCGCAGGATGAGCAGATACCCGGCGAAAGACGTAATCACCTGTTGCAGCGCGAAAGCAAGCCCCGCTGTGATAAGCCCCACGGCGGTGGTAAGTCTTTTGGGATCGTCGAACCAAATTGAAACCAATCCGATCAAGCCCAACAGCGTCACCGAAATAGAAATGATCTGGCCTGTCCAGAAAGCAACGTTTCGTCGTTTCAGGTTCTGCGTTTCCAATCTAGAAAGCGCATTGCCGAATCGGGAGCAGGCGTAAAGGAATACCAGGAAAATGACGGAGAACAGCAGGCGCTTGCCGTTCTCGGCGTTCACGCCGAAGAGCCGAATGCCAAATATCTGAAGCGCGCTATCCGAACCGACAAGCTTAACGGCACTTTGCATGCCTGTAGCAATGAAGCAATTCTACTGCCTTACCGGCTATCCGTAATCTTGCACCCGATAGGGGTACCGGGTAAACTTGATTTTGTGGACAAGTCGGGCAGAAGTCGAAAGGCGGTTGCGGTCGATTCCGATATCAAGTCGTCCAATCTAAAGCGTCTCAAAAGAATCGAGGGGCAGATTCGCGGCCTGCAACGGATGATAGAAGAAGAGCGGTATTGCGCGGACGTTCTTGTCCAGATCTCCTCGGTGCAGGAAGCGCTTCGAAGCGTGAGCCAAGCGCTGCTCCGAAATCATCTCCGTCATTGTGTAACGACAACGCTCCAATCGGGAAAACCCGCGGAGTCGGAGAGGATGTATACGGAACTGTCCCAGCTCTTCTCTCGATATTCGCGTTAGCCAAGCCCACGCCTAACGAGCACTTAGCAAATACCCATTAGGGGTATACGGTAGTATGAAGATGACCTAAATGCTTTTTTCCGCGCCCGTTTTCAACTTGACGTTTGTCTCGCTTGTCCTCATCTCTACCGTTCCGCTTCGTGCTCAATCCACGGCTGGGGAGTTTCCGAAAGGTGCGATCCGGGTACCGCCGCCCGCCTTGCCGGTTGGAAAACTTCCGCCAATCGCAGGAGCGGCTCTTCGGCCCAAAGTGCCTGGTGCGGCAAGTCTTGAGTCGCTATTAAAGCTGGCCGAGCAAAACAACCCAACCATTGCACAGGCTGCGGCACAGGTTCGTGGCGAGGAGGGGAAAGCGCGCCAGGCGGGTCTCTGGTACAACCCGGAGCTTCGCTACGAAGGCAACGCGATCGGAGTACACCCGGAAGGAAGAGACGCGGGAGTTGGGCGAACGGCAGGCGATTTCCAGGGGTTGAATTTGGAACAACGCTTAGTAACCGCACACAAGCTTGGCTTGAGCCGGGATAAATTTCAAGCCCGGTTTGAAGCAGCTAAGGAACTGCTGCGGGCGCAGACTCTCCAGGTGAACAATGACGTCCGATCGCGGTACTTCGAAACTCTCGCCAAAACCAGATTGCTGGAAATCCATCGCGAGATGTTGAAGACCATGGAGGACCATTGGCTCACCACGAAAGAGAAACTGAACGAAGGGCAGGCAAACGAAGTCGAGTACCGGCAATCGAAGATCGCCTTGGACCGCGAACGGCTGCGTACACGAATGGCGGAAAACGACTATCGGGCGACGGTCGAACGGCTGGCTGCCAAGGTGGGCGTGGATCTGTCGTCGACACCGATCTCAGGGGACCTGGATGGCGAGGCGGCGCTGATCGATTTCGATGCAGCGCTATCGCGGGTATTGACCCAGAGTCCAGAGCTTGCGGAAGCGCGCGCGATGCAAAAGTCTCACGAGTTTGCCCTGCGCAGAGAAAAAGCGCAACCGGTTCCCGATCTGTATTTCAGCGGGGGCTGGGGTTATACATTTCAATATCGCCAACCGATTTACAATGCGGGACTGCGAATCACGCTGCCTAGTTTCGATCGAAATCAAGGCTCGGTTGAGACGGCGGAAGCCGATCTTTTGCGGCAACAACGAGAGGTGCGCAGGGTGGAACTCGACCTCAAACATCGCTTCGCCGACCAGTACGATGTGTACCTGACCTCGCTACAGCACGTCGAAGATTATCGAGAAACGATACTTCCAGAGGCGAAGCAGGCGTATGAGACGGAACTCCATAGTTACAAGGTGGCGCGTCAAGACTGGCCTGCGGTTCTTGTGGCGCAGCGTGCCTACGAAGACCGCCGCGAAGAGTACATCCGGAATCTTCTCGCGTGGCGGAAAGCAGAGACGGCAATTAATGGCCTGTTGCTTGTCAAAGATGGATTGATGGCGCCCAATGGTGTTACGCCTCGCGGGGGCGAAACACTCGATGTGACATCGAAGCCGCGTTGAGCAGCGGCGCCAAAGGAGGCAAGGACATGAAAGATCGGTTCGAACCGGGCGGTATAAACCGTCGCAAATATTTGAAACGCGCCGCCATCGTTACCGGTGCGCTTTCATTAGGGGATTCAAGCGAGGCCGCATTGACCGCCCCGCAGAACAAATCGGCAAACTTCGCAGGGCCGAACTCATATTCCCGTTACAAGCCCAGTTTTGGCGGACCGATCGATAGTCCTGAGTATCTGGGAAAGTTGGTTCCGGGTCTGAGAGCGCCTGGTCTAGCGCCTGTTCCCGTCACGACCGTGGACGGTTCCGACCTACCCTGGAAGATGGTGGACGGCGTGAAGCAGTTCGAACTGGCGGCGGAACCGGTGAACCGTGAGTTTCTGCCCGGATATCCCATGCAACTCTGGGGCTACAACGGCAGCATGCCAGGACCCACGATTCAGGCGGTCCAGGGAGATCGTGTGCGGATCGTTGTACACAATCGATTGCCCGAAGTTACTACGGTTCACTGGCATGGCTTGGAGTTGCCGAACCGCTATGACGGGATTCCGGGCGTGACACAGCCGCCGATCAAACCCGGCGAGACTTTTGTCTACGAATTCGATCTTCACCAATCCGGCACCTTCTTTTACCACCCGCACACGACGATGCCCGAAGCGTTCGGCATGGTTGGGTTTTTCATTATTCATCCGAAGGTTGCCTACAATCCGCCCGTAGATCGCGATTTTGCGCTACTGTTCCAGAATTTCTTCGTGCCGCCGAATGGCGATATACCAGATTCTTGGTCGATGGAGTGGAATTGGCATACCATCAACGGGCGCTCGGGACCGTTTACTACGCCGCTGGTTTGTAAACATGGCGAACGCGTACGGATTCGGATTATGGATTTCAGTCCGATCCAGCATCATCCGGTTCACCTGCATGGGCACACGTTTTGGATTACAGGCCACGAAGGGAGCCGGTTGCCGGAGAGCGCCTGGGTTGCGAGGAACAATGCACTGATTGCAGTGGCACAGGCAACAGACTTCGAGTTCATCGCATCCAACCCGGGCGACTGGATGATGCATTGCCATATGGTCCACCACATGATGAATCACATGGTGAAGCAGGTAGGGCCGAGAATCCGCTCTTCCGGCCCGAGCGTTGACGATTTTATTGCTTCTCCCGACAATCGCCCTCGCGCGGAACTGGCCGAGGCAGATTCACGTTTCGAGGTTCCGGGCTATCCGCAGATGATGCAGAACATGTACATGTCGCAAGAAGCCATGATGCGGATTCATAATCGCCGCGAAGTGAAGGGAATGCGGAAGGAGTGGTCGATGGGTGTGAAGGGCCTTATGACCGTGGTACGCGTCCTGCCGGAAGATCTCTATACGAAGGTAATGCTAAGCGACGATCCCGTACCACCAGGCGCAAGTGTTCCAGGTAGCTTTCAGTGAGAGCTTCTGAAACCTGATGACTTCACCAGCGAAATAATTACGGCCATCACACGAGCCGATAACGCAGTTTCGTCTTATGTTCTTGAATTCAATGTTTGCATTGCCGCATTCGCCGCGAATTTGCTCCCACGACACATGGGGCGATGGCGTCCATCGGCCGACTATTGGACCGCTATCGTAGCCGTCGGTTTGCTCAGCTTGATCCCCGCTGCGAAAACAACGGGAACGTTGCTCGCCGTGGGAGCCTGCAATGGTACTCGGGTTTCGATTTGAAGAAGGCCGGGATAGTTTAGCGGTGTGGTCACGCTCGCTATTTCCGCCCGTCTTCCGCCAATCAGAACATAAACGCCCGCCGCAGTCTGAAACGGTGTTCCCGGGGCTCCAATTTGCCCATCGGACAAAATGGGGTTGCTTTGCCCGGCGCCGGTTACGATGAGCCGTATTATCGAACCTTTGGTGACAGGGTTTTGAATTCCATTGATGGAGTTGTCATAATTGAGCGCCACCGCGGGGCCGGAACCGGTCCCGTTTACCGTAAACACAGCCGGTGAGGTGATATCGACCGATACCGTTGCAGGTGGGGTTCGCACTCCATTAACCTCGACTGTGACATCGACAGACGACAAGCCAGCAACGGAGTTCGGCACAAGCGCAACAATTTGGTTCGGATTGACAGAAACTATCGGAGCGGGAGTGTTTCCGAAAAAAACACGTGTGCCCAGAAGGCTTGTGCTCAACGCGCCGGTTGAGGCGGAGTTGGCGCCTGAGGAAGCGCTCAATCCGGACCCGAAAATGGTGACAGCTTCATTGGGAGCGATCGCGTCCGGCAGCAGGCTGGCGGCATTCACGATGCCCGCCGAAGAAATACACGGCGTGCTGCCTGTAGCGCAGGCGGGCGCCACTCGAAGAAAACCCTTCGCTCCCAGGGCGGCTTGATTTCGGAAAGGGCTGAAGAATTGATACACGCCAGGTGTTGTTGGCGCACTAAACTCCAGATATCCGCTATTTCCCGGCTTTACCGGGTTCGAGAATCCAATTGGGCCATCGGGAAGCTTAAACGCCAAGCTAAGAGGAGTCTGTCCCTCTGTAGCCACGTCGCCTGGTACGGTAAGTCGAACGGATAACCGCTCCCCAGGCATGGCAACAAAGTTCGCTGGCTGATATGTGGCTTCGTCGCCGACGAGGTCGACAACGCGCGTACCCGCGGATGGAGCCGAAAGCGGGTCGCGTTGGTTAGACGCTGGTATGGCACCGGTATTCACCTGTATCGGGGTTGCGTTGACAACGTTTGTCGTCGAGCCTTGCTGAGGTAGCGCGAATGCTACCAGGGCATCGCCGGGAGGTGAGATGCCCCCGACTCGCGCGGGCGAGTTCCCTCCGAAAGCCATAACCACATATTGCTTTCCATTGACTGAGTAAACGGCCCCACAACCATTTGCGCCGCCGAAGCCGGTCGACGAGTTGGCGTAAGTCCACAGCACTTGGCCGGTGCTCGCATTCGCTGCATTGAATTTCCCGTTGCCCTCGCCGTAAAACACGAGGTCGCCCGCGACCACGATCCCGGTTACTGTTTTCTGAGGTGTCTTGATCTGCCAGGCAATCTTACCTGTGGTTGTATCTACGGCATCGATCAACCCATACGTCTCCACGCCATTCAACCCGGGGATCTCGTGCTGGCCGGTAGAACCGAGACTGGTTACGCGCGGCTCCACCGCGTGATATACCCACGGATCGTAACCGCCGGCGGCGATATAGAGCATGCCTGTGCGCGGACTGTAGGCGCTCGGAGCCCATTGCGGGCCGGTTTCATAGCCTGGATTGATCAGTATTGGAGTTTCTTGAGGCACGGTGAAGATCGGCCCCTTCTGAAATGGAGCCGTGGCTGCTGTTTCCTCCACGGTATGCGGAATCAGAGGATCGCTGGCGGGGATTGGTTGAGTAGGCGATGGATGTTGCCACGCTGGGGTTGTTGGAACCGCCGTTTCGGTCACGTCGATCAGAGGTGTCCCGTTTCGCCGATCCAGTAAATAATAGAACCCCGCTTTATTGGCATGGCCTATCGCGGGAATCTGCTGGCCGTCTCTGGTCACATTGAGAAGATGGGCAGGCTGCACGGAATCGTAGTCCCATATGTCGTGATGTAGCTCCTGAAAGTGCCAAACTCGAAGCCCGGTATTCAGGTTGAGTGCAACTATCGAATCCGAGAACAGATTATCGCCTGCGCGTTCCGACCCGTTCTCATCGGGCGACGGCTGACCAGTGGTGATATACAACAACCCGAGCTTAAGGTCGGCTACCGGGGTCGACCACACCGTCGCGCCGCCTGCGCGCCAGGAAGTGCCAGCCCATGTATCGTTGCCGAATTCCCCGGGTGCCGGCACGGTGTAAAAGCGCCAGATCTGACGTCCGGTGTTAGCATCATAGGCGGTCACATGCCCGCGGCGCATGAACTCGCCTCCTGAGGTTCCCACGATCACCATCCCGTTCACATATAGAGGTGCCATCGTTTCGGTATAGCCATCCTGCCAGCGGTCGACGGTAGCACTCCAGACTTCTTTCCCGCTGCCGGCATCGATTGCAATCAGGTTGGCATCCAACCGCGCAACAAATACTGTCCCGCTCCCGACAGCCGCTCCTCGATTGCATTGTCCGGAAGATATCGACAACTTCGAAAGCGGCGGCATTCCGGACGGATTGTAGGTCCACTTCAGCGCGCCCGTCGCTGCATCAACCGCAAAGACGTGGTCATGAGGCGATGTGACATACATCACACCGTTCACCACTATCGGTTGCGCCTCGAAGGAAGTATCGGGGTTGAAAACACCGGTGTGAAAAACCCACGCTGGCGTCAACGTGGCAACGTTTGCCGAGTTAATCTGGTCTAAATTGACGAAACGCATCCCACCCGGATCATTTCCGTAGTAAGGCCAATCGCTGTTTACCGACTCCGCTTTCGCAGTAAGACAGATGCATGTGAGCGCTAAGCCGAAATGCAAAAGTTCCGAAACGGATCGTTTCTGTTTCAGGGTTGTGAAAAACTTTTTCTACATCGATCCGGCACAAACCTCGTGAGTGATTATGCGTCATCGATAGGCGAACTGACTATGATCCGGATCATAGGACTATTCGCGATCTCAATTTTGAGTATTTTTGCCGGTAAGATGCCGAAGCGGTCGGTTTAACCAT
>JAVHMZ010072170.1:0-11069 GCA_034782995.1 Amazona versicolor | reverse complement strand
ACTGGCTAAACCGGCACTGGTAAGGAATTAGTCGCCAAGGCCATTCATACCAGTTCGCCGCGCGCTGAGTTTCCATTCGTTGCGGTAAACAGCGGATCTCTCCCCACCGACTTGCTCGAATCCACTCTCTTCGGGCATCTCAAGGGTGCCTTCACCGGCGCCACGCAAACGAAGAAGGGCTCGTTCGAAGTCGCCAACAAAGGCACGATCTTTCTCGACGAGCTGGGTACCATCACCCCCGAGATTCAGGCTAAACTTCTTCGCGTGATTCAGGAGCGCGAATTCACTCCGCTCGGCTCCACGGAGACGATGAAAGTCGACGTACGCATCCTGGCGGCGACCAACGCCGATCTGCGCAAACTGGTCGAAGAAGGCCGCTTCCGCGAAGATCTCTATTACCGGTTGAACGTAATCAACATCATTCTTCCTCCCCTGCGCGACCGCAAAGAGGATGTGCCTTTACTCGTCGAGTTTTTCCTCGACAAATACTGCCGGGAAAACGAACGCTTTCTGGACAGCCGAAATAAAAGCGCGCTCCGGTTCGCGCCGGAGGCGGTGCAGGTCTTGATGGAGCATAACTGGACAGGCAACGTGCGCGAGCTGGAAAACATCGTGGAACGCGCCGTGGTCCTTGCTTCTGAGCAGGTCATTCCGCTTGACGTTTTCCCGGAGTATCTGCTTCACGCCAACGGAATCCGCATGCGGCGGGACAACGGCCCGCTCCCCCCCGATGCGTCGTTGTTTGAAATTGTGGCGGATTACGAACGCCGCGTGATAGTCGAACGGCTCGAACAATCGAATTGGAGCCAAACGGAGGCCGCGGAAAATCTAAGGGTCCCGCTCTCGACGCTCAACCAAAAAATCAAACGGCTCAGCATAGAAATCAAAAAAGGGCGTTAGCGAATGGCGAATGTGAGGTGTTCCTCGCGCGGAAGCGGGACCGAATGCCTAATTCACTCGATCCCGCGCGGGCTTACTGATTAGGGCATCACTCCGGTTTGAAGTATCTGCGCGACAATGCCCGCCGTGCCTGTGCGTCGAACAACGAGCAAGCCTCCGGGGAAACTCGCTTCGTACGTGCTAGCTCCTTGACCATAACTATTGACAAAGTTGCTTCCCGTTGTGTCGGGAATGTAAGCTTGCGAATCGTTAAGGTAGTGTTCGCCATTTCCTGGTGAAACCTTAAACGTGAAAACCTGAGTGCCTAAATGATTTTCTTTCCCACCTTTGATGTTGAAGAGAGTCGCAACCGCAATGAACTGCTCGTCCGCTAAAGCTCGCCTCGCGATATCTAATTGAGTGTAATTTGTAGCCCCAATACCCGCCGGAGCTAACCTTGCCGCGTCCGCAGTGCCACCGAATGGTCCCGCAGCTGCCCTAAGATCGCCAAGAGTCAAGTCTTGCAGAGATTTAAAAGACAGTAAATAGAACGCGGGTGGCGCGGATGATGGCGAACAATGCGCGGTCATGTAGAGATTGCCGCCCGCAACGAATATGCTCGGCTCACTCCATCCGCCGCCGCAGTCGAGAGAGGTGCCCAACAGCTGGCCGACCTTCTGAGTCAAGCTGCTGAAGCTCCAAGTTTGTTTCGAGCTTGGACTCACATTGAGAGTTTTAGGACTTGTTGGATTCGCCGGAGAGCCGAAATTGGCTTCGAGCAGAAACGCCCCTTGGCTCCGGTAGGAGCCCTGGCTATCGACACAATATTCTGTCGATACGACGTACCAGCTGCCCATGTTCGACCAAAGGTTGGGAACTTCGTGCGAAGTAAACTGTCCCTGTTTTGTGTTGCACGCGCTATATGGTGCGTTTGAATTGTTGTACAGGATCATCGGGGGCTGCCATGTTATCCCGTCCACGGTCGACGACAGGTGAGTCTCGATTACCTGTAGGCCTAGAGACACCGTCGGATGGGAGTAGGCCATCCAGATGTTATTGCTTGTCGACTCCCGGCGCATCGTAGGATCGGCAAAGCCATCGGACGAATTATTTCCGGCCGATTCTCCCGGCATCAATTCCGGGCAAGCTCCCGTAGGCGATCCTGGTTGAGAGTAACAAACGGGGCTCTTGGTCGGGTCGGTCAGGTCCGCGACTGTGACGAGGCGGGTACTGGAAGTGGCAGTTTGATGCACCGTGGCTTGGGATGTTACGTAGCCAGAACCGTTTGGGATCCAAAAAGTCCCGGGAGAGTACGGAAATATCCCCGTGTTTTGGAGACCCATTTGGAAAAGGTTTGGCCCGAGAACAGAAATTGACGCATAGGCGGGAGTCGCAACGTAAGTCACATACTGGGGCTTATTCGCATTCATAATCTGATTGGGCAGGGAGTAAGTTCCCGAACTTGAAGGCGAAATAGTAGTAATTTCCGGGAGCTGACCGTAAACCGGAAGTAAGCCGCAACCGAAACACACCAGCGCGGCGGGTAAATTGACGTTCATTTGTCACACCTTTCGGAAGCAATCTCTTGCTTTGACGAGGAGTATATATCAGGATTTCCGAAATCGGCGCAGTTTCGTTCGTAATTTTTATTCATCCTGCCCACAGTCGAAGGTCGACCACCGCTGCCCGCCAGTCGAGCGCCGTTCCACTTCGCGCCATCCCGATGTGTATCAATAATGGATAGAACCCGTGCGCAGCGTATTTCTCTTCCTGTCGGGCAACCGCCCGCTTCGCCGCTTCATGGAAACATCGCCTGTTTCCCGGCGCTTTGCCTCGCGTTTCGTCGCGGGGAGCACTCTGGAAGAGGCAATCGACGCCTGCGAGCGCGTGAACCGCGACGGTCTCACCGTCACCCTCGATTACCTCGGCGAAAGCGTCCTGTCACTCGAAGAGGCCGCGCACTCCCGCACCATGTACATGCGCTGTTTGAACGAGATGGAGAACCGGCGCATCAAGGGCAACGTTTCGCTCAAACTCTCCCAGTTCGGCATGGACCTCTCCGAAGACGCCTGCCGCGAGAACGTCCGCGAAGTGGTCGCAACCGCCGCCGCGCTAGGCACTTTCGTTCGAATCGACATGGAGTCGAGTGAGTACACCGATCGCACCCTGAAGCTGGTGCGCGACCTTTACGCCGAGACTGGTTCTTGTGGCGCCGTGATCCAGGCCTATCTCAAGCGGAGCGACGCCGACATCGACGACCTTAACCAGCGGCGTATCCGCGTCCGCCTTTGCAAAGGCGCATATCTCGAACCCGAAACCGTCGCTATTAAAGACAAAACCGGTGTCGACCGCAATTTCGTAAAGCTAGCGAGAAGTTTGTTGACGGGAGGCAACTACCCCGGTATCGCGACGCACGACGAAGCGATGATCCGCGAAGTTCTCGCGTTCGTCAGGGAACAAAAGATACCGCCCGAGCGTTTCGAATTTCAGATGCTCTTCGGGATTCGGCGGGATCTTCAGGAGCGTCTCATCCGCGACGGTTACCGCGTCCGGCTCTACGTCCCTTTCGGCGAAGCCTGGTATCCGTATTTCATGAGGCGGCTGGCCGAGCGCCCGGCCAACGTGTTTTTTATCCTCCGCAATCTTTTTCGCGGCTGAAAGGAACTTGGAAGGGAACCAAACCGTGCCGGAGAAGGTCAAACAGGTTGTGCGCTACTGGTCCTATCTTGTGGCGAAGTTCGCGGTGGCACTGGCCATCCTGTTCGCGCTCGTTCGTGTCATCAATCGCTTTTGGGCGACGCACTCTATCTTCGGCATCCCGAGCGGTCACGTCGAACGCTACCTCCTGTATTTGATCTGTATCGGAATCGCGTACGGAAGCGGCGTTGCCCTTTGCTATCTCGCCATCCTCGACCAGCGCTATCGCTGTCGCGTCTGTCTGCGCCGTCTCCGCATGCCCGTCGAGACCGGGTCGTGGAGCAAGATGCTTCAACTCGGCCGGCCGCACATCCAATACATCTGCGTGTACGGACACGGCAAGCTGAACATCCCCGAGTTGCATCTGACCGGGACTGACGTGCAGGAATGGACGGCTCACCGCGATTATTGGGAAGAGCTTTGCAGCGTGGGAAGCTCCACCGATACGGACTTCCGATAAGAAATCGCGTGAGACAATGTAACTGGTGGATGAAAAGAAGAGGAAAGTTCGTGTTCGCGTACCCGCCAACGCGTTTCTAACTAAATTCTTTTTGTCGCGCGCGGGAAAATCGCTTCTCGCTCTCGTTGTTCTTGTCGCAATCGCCTTCTTTTCCGTCTTCACCTTTTTCTACATCCACTACTCCAAGCTCATTGACGCCAAGCTGAAAAGCGGTCCGTTCACCACCACCTCGCGCATCTACGCGGCGCCGATCGCAGTCGGCGTGGGCGACGCCGTGACGCCTGACGCGATCGCCGCGGAGTTGCGCAGATCGGGTTACACCGAAAGCCGCGGCAACTCCGCCGGTTCTTACAATCTGCGTCCGGACGAAATCGAAATATTTCCTGGCCCCGATTCCTATCAGCGCGACGACGCGGGCGTCATTCACTTCGCCAACGGCCGCATCGCCCGTATCGTCTCGTTGAGCGACAATACTCAGCGCACCGAATACAATCTGGAACCGCGCCTCATCACCAACCTCTACAACCGCAACCGCGAGAAACGGCGCTATGTCCGTTACGGCGATATCCCGGCGGTGCTGCGCGATGCCGTCATCTCCGCCGAAGACCGCCGCTTCTTCCAGCACTCGGGTTTTGATCCATTTGGTATCGCGCGCGCGGCGTGGGTGGATCTCAGACAGGGCCGCAGCGCGCAAGGCGCATCGACTATCAGCCAGCAGTTAGCCCGTGGCATGTGGCTTACGCCCGCGCGCAGTTTCAAACGCAAAGCGGCGGAGTTCATGATCACGCTGCAACTCGAACACAAGCTTTCCAAAGAGCAGATATTCGAGATGTACAGTAATCAGATCGATCTGGGACGGCGCGGCAGTTTTACTATCCGCGGCTTTGGCGAAGCCGCGCAGGCATATTTTGGTAAAGACCTCCGGCAGTTATCACCCGCGGAGGCGGCAACTCTTGCCGGCATGCTGCGCGGAGCGAGCTATTACAACCCATTCCGGCATCCGGACCGCATTAAAGAACGCCGCAATCAAATCCTTGCGCTCATGCGCGAAAACGGTTTCCTCACCGAACGCGAGTATGCCGTCGCCGTCGAGTCGCCGCTGAAGCTAGCGTCGAACGGCGCGGAATCAAGCGATGCCCCATACTTCGTCGATTTAGTAAACGACGAACTGCAGAATCGCTTCTCGGATTACGATTTTCAAGCCGGCTCTTATCGCGTCTATACATCGCTCGACCTGAATCTCCAGCGTGCCGCCAACGACGCCGTTGAAATAGGCATGAGGCAGGTAGATGCGCTGCTACACAAGAACAAGATAAACAAGGAAGCGCAGTGCGCGTTGATCGCGCTCGATCCACATACCGGAGAGATCAAGGCACTCGTCGGCGGCCGCAGTTATGGGCAAAGTCAACTCGATCACGTCACCGCCAAACGCCAGCCAGGATCGATCTTCAAGCCTTTCGTGTACGCCGCCGCGATGAATACCGCGCTCGCCGGCGGATCCCGCACGCTCACGCCCGCAAGCACCGTGGAAGATGCTCCCACTACTTTTTATTTCGACGGAAAACCTTATGCGCCGGGTAACTTCCACGGCGAGTATTTCGGCACTACAACTTTGCGGCGCGCGCTTGCCAAATCCATGAACATCGCCACCATCAAGGTCGCGGAGATGGTTGGCTATAGCGCGGTAGTCAGTCTTGCTCGCAAAGCCGGAATCAACGACGACGTCAAAGCGACCCCCGCCATGGCTCTAGGCTCTTATGATGCGACCCCGCTCGAAATGGCCGGCGCATACACCGTTTTTGCCAACGGCGGCGTTCGCGTACAGCCGGCGTTTATCGACGAAGTGCGCGGGACCAAAGGCAACGACATCTTCCGCAACAAAATCCAGACCAAGTCGGTGCTCGACCCGCGCGTCAATTACCTCATGGTGAGCATGCTGGAAGAAGTGATGCGTAGCGGCACCGCCGCCGGTGTGCGCGCCAAAGGCTTCACCGTTCCTGCCGGCGGAAAGACCGGCACGTCGCACGACGGCTGGTTCGCCGGCTTCACTTCGCAGCTTCTGTGCATCGTGTGGGTAGGCTTCGACGACAACAGCGAACTGGGACTGCAAGGCGCTCACTCCGCTCTTCCGGTATGGACGGAATTCATGAAGCGCGCGCTTGCTATTCGCGGCTATCGCGACGTGAAACCGTTCGCCAGTCCCGACGGAATCGTGACGATGCAGATCGATTCGGAGTCGGGCGCGCCCGCAACTCCGTATTCGCTGGCGTCGCGCAATGAAGTATTCATCGCAGGCACGGAACCGGTCGGCGTGGATCCCTCTTTGTTACCGGGCGCGGCCGATACGACCAACGTCGCCGGGTGGGACACGAGCGCCGCTCCCGTACCATCGAGCGTTCCCCTGCCTTCCCGGCGCTGGAATCCCTTGCCTCCACCGTCTTCCGGCGAGTCCGTTTCCGACGACAAACCCCCACCAGCGACCACCGCGCAAGCACCCAAGAAGACGGGCCTGTTCCGGCGCTGGTTTGGTTCCAAACCGAAGCCGCAAACCCCGCCTCAAAGTCAGCCGCCGGCGTAAGCCGCCTATTACTCAGTGCCGCTGTAGAGATATTTGCTTCGGCCAAGAACGGTGGTATCATCTCGACAAAGGAGGCCGCTCGCACTATGGTTTCCGCTGCGACCAGATTTATTTCGTCTGTTCTTCTCGTTTGGGGAGGTGCTGGGTTCCTTTCAGCCGATCCCACCGCTCCGCCCACTCCTAAAACGCTCCAACCGGAAATGAAGGCCGATATTCTGATGGCGCGCAAGATGTATCGCGAGGCGATCGATGTCTACTCGACCGCTCCCGATACGCCTGCCAAGTGGAATAAGATCGGCATCGCTTATCACCAGCTGCTCGACATAGGCGCCGCTAAGCGCAACTACGAGCAGGCTCTGCGTCTTGACCCCGAGTTTGGCGAAGCCCGCAACAATCTCGGCACCATCTTCTATTCCCAGAAGAGTTATCGCCGCGCGATCCGCGAGTACAAGAGAGCGTTGCGTGACATGCCTTCCTCGGCATCTGTCTACAGCAACATGGGTACCGCGTACTTCTCGCGTCAGGATTACCGCAAAGCAGCGGAATCGTATCAGATCGCGGTGAAACTCGATCCCGACGTCTTCGAGCATCATGGTTCGTTCGGAACCATCATGCAAGAGCGCTCGATTACGGAACGGGCGAAGTTCCATTACTACCTCGCGAGCATGTATGCCAAAGCAGGTAGTATCGATCGCGCTCTCCAGTACGTCCGCAAGGCCGTGGAAGAAGGATTTTCCGAGCGCAAGAAATTCTTGGAGGATCCTGAGTTCGCGCTGTTGCGCGGCAACTTGGAGTTCCAGGAGATCATGAAGTCCGAGCCGCGTGTATTGTAGAGTCGCGGCGCTTGCCGGCGCGATTCTGCTGTTCGTCTCGTGCGCCAAACCTCCACTGGCATGGCGCACGGCTGTTCTTCGTTTCGAAAACCTGCGGCCACGCAGCCCCGATTCCGGTTGGATCGGCCGCGCGCTGAGCGAAGCCATTGCGGGTCAACTCGAGGGCACGCGGCATAACGCCGTAATTTCCTTCGCGGCGCTCCATCAGCTTGATGACAATCTCGGCGCACGGCCTTCCACTGCGCCCGGCGTTTCCTCCGAATTACCGGCAGCTATTGGCGGAGGCGCAAATCGCATTGTCACGGGCTATTTCGAGCTGCGGGATTCGCGTTTGTCGATTCACGCTTCGGAAGAGGACCTCGACACCCATGCAGTACGCCCGCTCGCGGCGGAAGGCTCGCTCGAAGAGTTGCTTCATCTGACGGCAACCATCGCTACGGCTATCGATGACGAAGCGCGCCCTCCAATCACTGGCAGCGCCCGCGCGCTTCGCTCTTACTCGCTCGCTCTCGAGAGCGCGGCGGACGCGCGGCGCGGTCTGCTCGAGGAAGCGGTCAGGCTTGATCCCGACTTCGGCAAACCCTATGTTGCCCTGGCTCAAGACGCGTTGGCGCAACGAGATGCCGCGGCGTTTGCCCGAATCTTGTCGGAAGTCCGTGGGCGCGGCGAGGGAGTTCGCGCCATCGACCGTTCCGAGCTCAACCTCGATGATGCGCGGCTCCATGCTGATGCGAACACGCGTATCGACGCGCTCGGCGCGCTGGTCCGCTCCATGCCGGCCGACCCCTTCCGGCTGCGCGAATTGGGTTTGGCGGAACTCGAAGGTAATCGCTACGCCGAGGCCGCCGACCATTTCCGCAAACTCGCCAACCTTCTTCCCGCAAGCGCTGAACCGCTCAACTTTTTGGGCTACGCGCAGATGTATTCGGGCGATGCCGTCGGCGCGCGCCGATCCTTCGAACTTTATCGCAGAGCCGATATCCGCGACGCCAATGCGCTCGACTCTTCGGGCGACGCCGAATTCTTTTTCGGCGACTTCGCCAAAGCCGAAGGTTGGTACCTCAAAGCGCGCAATCTCAATCCATTGGTCGCGGGCGGTGCCGAGTATCTGAAGATTGCCTGGACACATCTGATGCGAGGCAATCGCAATCGCGCCAAAGAGCTCGTCGACTCCTACCGGAAGCAGCCCGGGGCCGATCCAGCTCGCGCTGCACAAGTTCTACGAGCGGCCGGAGATCGCGAAGCGGCATACGCCCTTCTAGCCGCAATACCGGGCAACGCGGCGGCAGAAGCGCAAAGCCGCTGGTGGCGCTTTCTCGATGGCACCGGCCCCGCGCCGGAAGGGACGTCACGCCAGGCACGCGCGTTGATCACTGTCGCGCGCAAAGACTACCAGGCCGCGCTTCCTATCTGGCGTGACCTCGCCGAAAACTCACCGCCAGAAGAATGGTGGACCCGCGCCGTTTACGCCCGCGTTTTGAAAGAAGCTGGGCAAACACAGGAAAGCGCGCGATATGCCAAATCTAATCCGATTCCCCGCCCCGAACGCACGCTCAGCTTTGACGAACTATGGTTTTCTTGGCTGCTCGAAACGCGTCACGCTAAAGGCAAAGTCGAATAAGCGGGAACGGAAAGCGGCGCAAACTCCCCTCTTCGCAGTTTCGGAAAGGCCGCGGCCGCAATCATCACTGCGTTGTCCGTAGCAAGCGCGGGCGACGGAAAGTGGACAGGCGAGCCCGCGATTCCCGCGCGGGCGCGAGCGCGCAAACCGGCATTTGACGCAACACCGCCGGAGATCACGATCGAACGCGCGTCAATGTCCCGCGCAGCCGACTCGGCGCGACCGAGCAACTCTTCAATCACCCGATGCTGAAAGCTCGCCAGCAAATCAAGCGTGGCGCTCGGCGTTACGGTTAGCCATTCTTCCACGCTCGGATGCGGTCGGTCTCGCAAGAGACGGCGTCGCGCTTCGGTTTCACTCGTCAAATCCCGCGCCTCGGTCCAACGCAACACCGCCGTCTTCAATCCACTAAAGCTGAAATCGAGCGTATTACCTTTCATGCGCGCCGGCGTGAAAGCCACCGTGCGCGCATTCCCGTGAGGCGCAAGCCGATCAATCACGGGCCCGCCAGGATAACCAAAGCCCAGTAGCTTGGCAACCTTGTCATAAGCCTCGCCAGCGGCATCGTCGCGCGTTTTTCCGAGCAGCCGGTAGCCGCCGTCCGCGTCGACTCGAAACAGGTGGGTATGGCCGCCGCTTGCAACCAGAGCAAGTGCCGGAAACGTGACAGGATGGCCCGCGCGCGCGCTTTCAAAGAGCACCGCCTGAATATGCCCTTCGATATGATGCACGGCGATAAGCGGCTTTCCGAGAGCGAACGCCAGACCTTTGGCATAGGTCAACCCGACAAGCAGCGATCCGGCTAACCCCGGCCCGGAAGTCGCGGCGACCGCGTCGAGAGATCGCCAATCGGCGCCCGCCTGCTCCATAGCGCCGCGAACCACCGGAACAATATTGCGCAGATGCTCGCGGGACGCGAGCTCTGGGACCACCCCGCCGTATTTCCCATGCGTATCAAATTGCGAAGCCACAACGGACGAAAGAACCTCTCGGCCGTCGTCCATAACCGCGGCTGCCGTTTCATCGCATGAGCTTTCAATCGCCAGAATCCGCAACTTTCAATCTATCGAAGGCGTCCGGGAGAGCCACTTCCGGAAGATGGATGCGGAACCACGTCCCATGTGGAAGCGTGTGATGGATACTCACCGATCCGCCGCACTCGGCCGCGATGCGCTCCACGCGAGAAAGATCGGATGGCGTGACCCCAGCGCTTTCTCTAAAATCGTCAACGACCTTTGGTACAGCGGTTCAGCCTCGCCGTACTGTGCCCGTTCGAAAAAATAAAAAGCAGCCTGGTTGAGAAGATAAGCTGCCACCGCGGGTTTCGATCCGGAGTTTTCCGCCCTTGGACATGGCGTCTCGGGCATTGACTACCAGATTCATCAGCACCTGGTGTAGCTGTGTCGCATCTCCAAATACAGACCATAAGTCTGATGCTATGTCCGTGTAAAAGTCAATTGATTTGGGAAACGTCTCTTTGACAATGTGTTTAATCTCTAAAATCAGGTGCCTGACTTGTAGTAACACCCGCTTGCCTTCGACTCCTCTTGCAAACGACAGCACTTGCTTGACTAAAGCTGCCCCACGTTTCGCATTGTTTTCCACTGTCTTCAGATACCGCTGATGCTGCTGAGTAGCATCGGGGAGCTGGATCTGTAAAAGTTGAGCCGAGGTCAGAATTGGCGTCAGGATATTGTTCAGATCGTGGGCGATGCCGCTAGCAAGAGTACCAATGCTCTCTAGGCGCTGGGCGCGGAGAAACTGTGCTTCGAGTTGTTTCTTCTGTGTAATGTCAGTGTTGACCACGAGGATAGCTTTAGGTTTCTCCTGCTCATCGCGCACCAGTGCCCAACGGCTATTGACGATGATTTCCTGACCGGATTTCGTGATTTGATGCAATTCTCCCTGCCACTCACCGATCTGTGCCACAGTCTCATGCACATCTTTCAGTTCCGGTAAAGCCTCCTTGTACAGCAGCTCGTTGGTATTCTTTCCTAACGC
>JAVHMZ010072065.1:0-11070 GCA_034782995.1 Amazona versicolor | reverse complement strand
GCTAGACTGAAGAGTTTTAGCGATAAAAGCGGAGGGCAGCCGGCGTTGGCCAACACAGTCGAGAATTCGCCGCGGCTGGCGGCGGAGCGGCCGATGTTTTCGCGACGCGGTCGCACCGAGCTAGGCTGGGTCGTTCTCGCCGCTTCTCTTCTTTTGTTCTCGCTGGTGAATCCGTCTCTCCCCTTTGAGCAGGATCAAGGCAGCAAGGTTGCGAAGATCCTGAATCTGGCGCGCGCTCCCTTGCTCGATTCGCCCATGCACGGGCCGCATTACTATCGCGAGAGCTATTTCGGACTTTACTATCAAGTGGAAGCCTTGATGGTGCGCATCTTCCGAGCGGCGTCGGGGATTGCCGTGAGTAACTATAGCGCGGCCGCGTGCGGAGTCTTATTTGTCTTCAGCAGCGCCATCCTATTTCGCAGGCTTACAGGAGTAGGTCCCTGGTGGGTGCTCTTACTTATTTTCGATACCCCTGCTTTGACCGTGAACTTTCTTTATGGAAACGAGACGGCGATGGCGGTCGCCATGGCAAGTTCCTCGTTCGCGCTGCTCTCGTTGCGATGGGGTCCCAGGTTCGATGGTTTGGCGGGCACGTTACTCGGCCTGTCGCTGTTCTGCCGTCCGGATATCGCGTTGCTCGCGCCGTTCGTATTTGTACTCGCATGTATGAAAGGCACCGGCGACCGGCTGTCGTTCGAGCTGAGCTTCCGGCGATTGATTCTGGTCGGCTCGTCGGCGACGATTGCGGCGGGCGTGTATTGGCTGGCGTTCATCCGCGTCGCCCCCGCGGAGACCTCGTTCAACTTTATCGTCGATCTCAGGATGATCGCGGCATATACTTTGTGGGGATTAGGGCCGGCGGTGCTCCTGGTAGCGCTTTGGGGAGGGATAAGATTGATGATGAGGCGGCGCATCGTTGAACTCGCGCTGCCGGTTTCGACATTTCTACCGCTGCTTTTTTATTACCGTAACCTCGGGTCGGCGAAGTATATCGCGGGCATGGGCTTTGGAACGATACTGTGCGCCGCGTGGGGTATCGTGCTGGCTCCCCGCGTGGGAAAGCCGCTGTTGTTGGCGGCGAGCGTGTTCCTGTGGCTGGTTGCGGTTACGCCATTCGGCGCATTTGGTCCGGTGCGCGGCGGCCATTGGGTGGTTCCCACGGCGGACGGTCCGATTCCATTTGGTTCTTACGCGACCTTCTATGCTCTGGCCCGCGAGGGATTCTTCCAGAGCCGCTACGGGGCCATGCTGCAGGCGTGGGATCGCATCATCGATGGAATGAAGACGGACACAGAGCCGATCACGATCATTGGTTCCACCGATGAGCACATGTTGGAATTGGCTTGCGAGCGCCGGGGCTTCTCGTCGGAGGCGCTTCCGGTTACCATCGATCAGTTTGGGAACACCGTTAACCAAAACCGGCGATTCCTCATGATGTTCAACGGGTATTCGCGGCTGACGTACGTGAAGCACGGAGCTGCGGTGGTGAAGAATTGGCTGCAACAAGGTCAAGTAAAGCCGCTTGGCGGCTTTGAACGGCAGGCGCTTCCGCTGGCTGTGGAAGCAGGACCGAAGGTAACTAACGGTTCCTCGTTGCTTGGCTGGCGACTGCTTTGGGCCGATCAAATTAGCCGGCAAGGCGGACTCGCGCCCATGCGAGATACGGTGGCGGACTACCGGTCATTTTGCTTCGTTCCGTCCGCCGCGACGCCTGCGCGCTTGTTTTCGGACGCCGAGTGGACCGCAACTTCGCAATGCGAACGCGGACGAGAGACATGGGGAAACTGGTGGCCGGGGGTTTACTACCAACGCTTCGCCAATGAGGCGCGCGACGCGATAACCGCCCGATGACGCCCATCGCCATTCTCATGCCCGTGTTCAACGATTGGAAGGCGTGCTCGCTTCTGTTGAGCCGACTCGATGCCGCGCTTTCGGCGGAGCAACCGGCTGTCGTCTATATCGTGGACGATGGGTCCACCACCGTTCAGGAGCCGATCGATTCGCGCTATCGCCATCTGCAGGATGTGCATGTGATCCGGCTGCGGCGGAATCTGGGGCATCAACGCGCGATCTGCATCGGTTTGTGCGCGTTGGAGGATCAAGGGATGGCGGACTATGTGGTGGTGATGGATTCGGATGGGGAAGACGCTCCGAGCGACGTGCCGCGCCTGTTGGATCATGCGCGCGAGCATCCGGGCCGCATCGCTTTCGCCGAAAGAACCAAGCGTTCCGAGAGTTGGTGGTTCCGGGCTGGATACGTTTCGTATAAGTGGATTCATCGTTTAGCTACGGGACAGGGAATCAGTTTCGGGAACTTCAGCGTCATCCCTAAAGAGCGATTGCGGTCGTTGGTGTTGGTTTCCGATCTTTGGAATAACTATGCCGCGTCGATATTGAGTTCGCGGCAGCCATATGCCGCGATTCCTACTGTTCGCGCGCGGCGTTTGCACGGGTCTCCGAAGATGAACTTAGTCAGGCTAATTGCGCATGGATTGAGCGCAATTTCCGTTTTTGGTGAAACGCTGGCGGTACGTTTGATGTTGTTCTCCGCCGGATTAGTAGGGATCGTGCTGGTCCTCGCGGCGGGGGTAGCAATTTACTACCTATCCGGCGGTCGTCAATTCCCAGGCACTGTCTTGCAGTTAGTGGGCTGGGCCGTGCTTCTCGCGATGCAAGCGGGTATGTTCTCCGTGTTATTCGCATTCCTGTTGCTCAATCGGCGCAGCGAGGCGAGCTTCGTGCCGATTCGCGACTACCGGTTGTTTATCGACGAAATGTTTTCCGTTCATCCGGCGGCCCTTACTTACCAACACCACTTACCATGACCACGCTTAGGTATGCCGGCGCAGAGCTCGATCTCTTTGCCCGAGCGGCGAATTGGAAGAGCTATTGGAGATCGTTAATTGCACCCTATGTGCGCGGGCGCGTGCTTGATGTTGGCGCGGGAATTGGTTCCACGGCGTTGGTGTTCCACGACCAATCGGGAGCGCGCTGGACGTGTCTGGAACCTGATCCCGATCTGGCGAACCGGCTGGACGAATTGCGCGCGCGCGGCGCCATTCCCCAGGTCGAGCGAGTACTTACCGGAACAACGCGCGATCTAGCCACGGGTGAGTTATTCGATACTCTTTTGTATATAGATGTCTTGGAACATATCGAAGACCACCGTGGTGAGTTAGCGCGCGCGGCCGAGTTACTGAACGAAGGTGGTCATTTAGTCGTTCTAGCGCCCGCGCATAATAGCCTATTCAGTCCGTTCGATCGCGCGGTGGGGCATTACCGGCGCTATACCAAAGAGATGCTTGCGGCGTTGAACCCGCCGGACTGCCGCATGGAGAAGCTAATCTACGCCGACTCTTTCGGGCTGGCGCTCTCGTGGTCGAACAGTAAGCTTCTGAAGAGCTCCATGCCGACCGAAAGCCAGATTGCGTTTTGGGATCGCGTTGTGATTCCGGTGTCGCGGTTGATCGATCCGTTGCTAGGGTACAGTGCTGGCAAAACCGTGATCGGCATTTGGGTAAAGAGTTGCCCGCCTGTTTGATTACGGTGGCGATCGCGTCCATCCGAGGCGGTCCACTACTCGATGCGTGCCTCGATGCGTTGGCGACGCAAACGGAGCGCGACTTCGAAGTTGCGTTGGTGGATAACACGGAATCGGGCATGGTGGCCAAGCAAGTCGGGGAACGTCATTCATTGCGGCTTTTGACTCCGGGCCGCAACTTAGGGTTCGCGGAGGCGATGAACCTGGCGTGGCAAAATTCAACTGCGCGGTATTTAGTAACTCTGAACGACGATGCAGAGCCCCATCCGGAATGGTTGACTACATTGGTTCGCGCGGCGAGTAAGTCGCCGGATATCGGAATGGTGGCTTCCCAGGTGCGATTATGGCGCACTGGACGAATCGATTCGGCAGGCATGCTGATGGCGCGAGACGGCAGCAGCAAGCAACGCGGACAGACGGAATTGGCGGAACGTTTTGGTGAACCCGCTCACGTGCTGTTTCCCAGTGCGTCCGCCGCGCTATATCGGCGCGAGATGCTCGACGACATCGGATTGTTCGATACCGATTTCTTTCTCTATTGCGAGGACACCGATCTCGGGTTGCGGGCGCGGTGGAATGGATGGGAGTGCGTGTACGAGCCATGCGCGAAGGTGGAGCATCATTATTCGCAGTCGTCGGGAGCGGGGTCTTTGTTGAAGGCCTGGCAAATTGAGCGCAATCGATTATGGGTGGTCGCGAAGAACTTCCCCGCATCCATGCTCTGGACCATGCCTTATCATGCGGCAGTTCGTTACGCATGGCATCTACTCGCGCTTATACAAGGCCGAGGCTCGGCTGGCGAGTTCGGGCGCGGCGGTAACGGCGCTTGGGAGATCGCAAGTATCGTGTGGCGCGCGCAATGGTCGCTGGTTACTCATGCCAAGGCGCTACTTAATAAGCGGCGAGCTATTCGCAAAGGCGCACTGATTACTCCCAAGCAGTTCGCTCGCTTGTTGCGCAGCCACTCCATCTCAGCGCGGGAGATTGCGCGGCTGTGATTGCGCCGCAAGGTCGCGACTCTCTTCTGGTGATCGTCCCGGCTTTAAACGAGGAGGCAGCCGTGGGGCAGGTTGTGGACTCGATCCGTCGCGCCATGCCAGGTACGCCTGTGCTTGTGATTGACGACTGCTCCACCGATAGCACGGCTGAAGTGGCGCGGCACGCGGGAGCGGAGGTGGTTTCCTTGCCTCGGCATCTCGGTTTGGGCGGTTCTGTACAGACCGGTTATAAATTGGCGTTCGAACTCGGGTTCGAGTATGTGGTGCGCGTGGATGGGGATGGACAACACGACCCGCGAGATATTCCCAAGATCTACGACGCGCTCCGCACGTCGGGCGCGCACATGGTCATCGGCTCGCGGTTTGTGGAGAAGAACGGGCAGCGGACCACGCCGATTCGCGGCGTCGGCATTCAGATTTTTCGTTGGATGCTCCGTGCGATCCTGGGTAAGCCCGTGCACGATCCAACGTCGGGTTTTGTAGGGGTAAATCGCACGGCTTTGCAGGTATTCAGCCGTACCTTTCCGTTGGAATATCCGGAGATAGAGGCTCTAGTAGTTCTGCAAAGACGCCGGTTTCGATTCGAGGAGGTCGCTTGCCGAATGCTCCCGCGAACTTCCGGGCGTTCATCGATTACCGCCCTAAAGTCGATATATTACATCGTGCATGTATTGTTAGGGGTTGTGGTGAATGTGTTGAAGTACGATGCGCGGTCGAGCCGGCCGCCGGAAAGTAACTAATGTCGCGTTTACTGATTGTGACCAGCGCGATTAGTGCGCTGCTATTCGTAATGGTGCTGTTTTCTGTGCGCCGTTCTCATATCCGCGCCGAATACTCGGTAGGTTGGCTAATGGCGTCGATCGCCCTCTTTGTTCTTTCGCGGTCGGCATCCTTGTTAGATTCGGCATCACAGCTTCTGCACATCGAGCAACCTCCGGTCGTGCTGCTGCTGGGCGTATTCAGCGTTTTACTTATCCTGTTTTTCTGGGCGTCAATTCTGATTTCACGCCTGCGGGACGACACGATCGCGTTAGTGCAACGGATAGCCATTCTGGAGTTCCGGCTGCATTCAATGGACAGTTCAATTCAGCATGGGACAAGCGACCAAAACCGCCAAAATCGCGCCTAAGTCTACGCGTGGACCGGCGGCAAATTCGGGTCCGCGCGGAAGAACGGTTCCGCCACCGCCCGCAAATCCTGCGCCGAAACGGACGGAGACAGTGCGGAAGCAGCTTAGCGCCGCGTGGATTTTCGCCGGCGCGTTATGTATCGCATTCTTTGCTTACCTGCCATCGCTCAACGGCGACTTTGTTTTCGATGATCGCAACTTGCCGATGATGCGGCCGAACGTGGCCACTTGGGACATCGGTGCATGGTTGCACGTGCGTCCCTTGTTGATGCTGACTTACTTTGCGAACTACAAGACTACCGGGTTGGATCACGCCCCGTATCATGTAGTCAATATTTTTCTCCATGCTCTTTGTTCGCTTCTGATCTATTACGCCGTGCGGCGCATTCTCGAACTCGCGAAAACGGAGGAGCGTCTGCAAACTCCGCTGGCTCTTTTCTCAGCAGGTCTATTTCTATTGCACCCCGTGCAGACGGAAGCGGTAAGTTACATCGCCAGCCGCTCGGAAGACATGAGCGTGTTTTTCATGCTGTCGGCATTCTGCGTATTCCTGTACAGGAAGGAAAACGCTGTCACCGCCAAGATTGCCTTAGTAGTTTTGGCCCTGTATGGACTGGCGATGAGCACCAAGGAACACACTGCGGTTTTGCCAGCCGCGTTGCTGTTGACGGACTACTTCTGGAATCCAGGCTTTTCGTTCTCCGGTATCCGGCGTAACTGGAAGTTATACCTCCCGATCATTCTTGCGGGCGCGGGTGGTCTGGCACTGGTATTCCGCTACGTCAGCGCCGCTTCGAACTTAGGCTTCGAGTTAAAAGATTTTACCTGGCAGCAGTATTTCTTCACTCAGCTCCGTGCATTCTTCGTGTATCTGAGGCTATTTGTCCTGCCTTATGGACAAAGCGTCGACTGGGACTTCCCAATTTCTTATAATCTCCTGTCGCATGGCGCAATTTTCTATGGCGTCGCGCTCCTTTTGATGATCGTGGCGGCCTGGGTGTACCGGAAACGCTATCCGGTAGCAGCTTACGGGTTCTTCGCCACTTTGATACTGCTGGCTCCGACGTCGTCGTTCATGCCGATCAAAGATACATTGGCCGAGCGCCGCATGTATCTTCCGTTCATCGGTTTCACATTGATTGTTTGCGAAGGGCTGCGGCGATTGAAGTGGAACCGGCGTACGATGACGGCGACGTTGGCGAGCGTTTGCGCGATCCTCGGCGCGCTCACCTGGGTGCGCAACAGTGCGTGGACCGACATGGAGACGCTTTGGCGCAGCGCGCTGGTCCAAAATCCGGAGAACTCGCGCGCTTTTATGGGACTCGGAACCGCGCTGGCCATTCGCGGCCAGTGTTCCGAAGCATTGGACTACTTTCAAAAATCCGCCGTGAAGAAGGTGGATTACCAGATCCTATTCAACGTAGGCAATGCGCAAGAATGCCTGAACCAACACGATGCTGCATTGGCCTCCTACGAGCATGCGCTGTATTTCGATCCCACGGCTGAAACTCACTGCCGCATGGGAATGGTGAAGATGAAGCTGGGCCGCATTGAAGAAGCGCTGCACGACTTTGACGTCGCGCAACAGCTAGACCCGAACTATACATTGACATATAACTATCGCGGGCTGGCCCTTCTGGCGCTCGGACAATTCGACGATGCGGCGGCGCAGTTCGCTCGCGTTCTCGCGCTCGATCCAAATGACGCGATCGCGCTTCGCGGAAGCGATCGCGCGCGAAATCACGTTCGGCAGTACTGATGCGCATCGGGGTCAACGCACTCTTTCTGATTCCGGGAAGAGTCGGCGGCACCGAGATTTACTTGCTTAGCGTATTACAAGCGCTAGCAAAGATTGCCGGCGATCATGAGTTTTTCGTGTTTCGCAATCGCGAGACCGGTCCGGACCTGATTCCGAAGCAATCCAACTTTTACGATTGTCCACAGCCGGTTCGCGCGTCGTTCCGTCCGGGACGCATCTTGTGGGAACAGTGGGCGCTCCCGCGTGAGTGCCGCGAGCGGAAGATCGACGTGTTGTTCAACGGCGGGTTTACGGCGCCGTTGAGGGCACCGTGTCCTATGGTGACGATGTTCCATGATATGCAGTACCGTCGGCATCCTGAGTACTTTCGCTGGTTCGATCTGCCTTTCTGGAAGCTGCTCCTTCCGTGGTCGGCGCGGCGCTCGGCGTCGATTGTGGTTCCGAGCGAAGATGTTCGGCACGATGTGGAAGCGTTTTACCCGTTTGCGCGCGGTAAAGTGCGCGCGATCTATCACGGTGTGGACGAGCGCTTTCGGGAGATAGCTCGTGCGCGTCAGGAACGCTCGGAAACACCGCTGCTGTTGACCGTATCTACTTTACATCCACATAAGAATCTCGATGGACTTCTGCGCGCGTTTGCCCGGTTTCGCGAACGCCATGCCGAATACAAGCTGACAATCACTGGACTGAAAGGCTTTGAGACGGCGCGGATCGAGGCACTGCGAAGCTCGTTGGGAGTGAACAACGCAGTCGAAATGCCGGGCTGGATTACCCGGGAAAAATTGTATGAACTGTTCGGCGGTGCCAGAGGTTTCGTGTATCCCTCGCGTTTTGAAGGCTTCGGCATGCCGGTATTGGAAGCACTAGCGGCAGGCATCCCGACGGCATGCTCGCGCATCGCGCCGCTTGAAGAGATTGCGGGCGACGCGGTGCGCTACTTCGATCCGGACGAGATCAGCGAACTGGCCCAAGCCATGGAAGACATCGCGTTCGACGAGCCGTTACGAGAGCGGCTGCGGATCGCAGGGCCGGCTCGCGCGGCGAGCTTTTCGTGGGAGCGGTGCGCGGGGGAGTTGTTGGAAGTGCTGGTCCAATCGCATCGCCATGCGCCTTGAGCATCGGGGACGTCCTCCCGAATGGCCGCGAAGTTACAATGCCTTTCGGAGGATCCATGCCCGACACTCAAACGCTCGCGCCAGCCGAGCAGCTTGCTGCCACGAACAAGGCCCGGTTTCCGAACGAAAGCACGGAATACCGAAAGGCGCGCAACGAACTGCTGCTGGAAGAGATCGAACTGCGCCGTCACATCGAGCGGGTGGCTGCGCAGCGACGCACACTTCCGGCGGGTGGCGAAGTTCCTCAAGATTTCGAGTTTGTTTCGGAAAGCGGCCCCGTGCGCTTGTCGGAACTATTTGGCAGGCAAGACACGCTGCTGGCTTACAGCATGATGTTTGGACCCGAGCGCAAAGGCCCGTGCCCCATGTGCACGTCTTATCTCGAGAGTTGGAACGGGACGGCGGTCAATCTACGTCAACGCGCCGCTGTGGTTGTCACGGGAAGATCGCCCATCGAGCGTTTACTTGAATATAAGAAGCAGCGCGGATTCAGCAACCTTCCGTTTCTTTCGGACATGTCCGGCGAATATACCCGCCATTATGTGAATCCGGAAGATGCCGATGTTCCGGGCTTCAGTGTATTCGTCCGGCGCGACGGGAAGATTCGGCATTTCTATAGCGGCGAGATGAGCGGGGAGATGGCCGACCCTGGACAAGACCCGCGCGGTGCGCCCGACCCAGATCCTCTGTGGCTGATGCTGGACTTAACGCCAGCGGGTCGCGGGGCGACTTGGTATCCGAAGCTGGACTACGATCCGAGATAGATCGCGGCTCACGCCTTTAAGCAGGACAAATCCAGTTGGGGAAAGGGGGGAACGGACTTACTGAACGAAACGGGTGCGTCGATTCGTGTATCCGGAGCGAAACCGGTGGTTGTGTTCCGCCCAGAAACGCGATGTCCTTTCCTCTCGAACCTATTGAATGACCACGGGTGCGTTGATCTCGACTGTTTTCGGCGGGAAACACGCGTTGTTATTACACGCTTGGTAGCGTAACTTGCCAGTCATGGTGGCGGGTCCGGCGTGGGCCTTGGGGTCGGCGGTGAACTTCGTGGTCAGCGTAAACCTGCCCGCGACTACCGAGAGCGGCTTATCGGAAAACTCGTACTTTTCCATTCGCGGGGCCGGGTAATCCACGTCTACGGCGTGGAGCGGGCCCGCATCCCATTTGAGGGTCAAGGGAATCAGGTTCTCCTCTGCCGGGGTGTGACTGTTCGAATGGAAGCCTTCATTCAGCGTGGCGTTGAGCTTCAGTTCTGCTGCGGCTCCGTGCTTGACGGTGAGCAGAGCGGGCTGATCAACGGTTAACTTCGGCGATTGGGCCAGGAGTGAAGACGCAAGCCAAAGCAGCAGGGGAGCGGCGAGAAGTAACGCGCGTGGGGGAGCCAGTTTCAAGTAAGTTGTCGATAGCATTCTCAAAGTCTTTCTTGCTGGCGAGACCTTCATGTTTGAGAGCAACTCGCCCGGAGCGGTCAATTAGAAACGTTGTTGGTAGAGCTTGGATGCCGCCGTATTGATCAGCGGTTTTGTCGTCCCCGAGGATCACGCGGTAGTTGATGCTGGCCTCTTTGAGGAAGGGTTTGACGTCGTCCCAACCGGTATCGTCCATAGCGACGCCGAGAACCGCGAAACCGCGCGACTTATTCTTGCGCTCGAACTCGACAAACCAGGGGATCTCGATTCGACAGGGCGGGCACCAGGTGGCCCAGAAGTCGACCAGCACGACTTTGCCGCGATAGTCGCTCAGGTGTACTGTCCGGCCGTCGATGTCTTTCAATGCAAAGTCAGGAGCTGAGGCGCGGCTATCGTTGGCTTTGAGTGAGGACGCGCTGACTGGATGAGAAGAACATGCCGTCCAGCCAAGCAGAACGGCGGTGGCGAGCACCGCGATAAGCGGGAGCGCTTTGGATGGTAGCGGCAAAGGTCAGTCCCCAACTCGATTATAGAAGGGCGGGTACGCCCAACTCAGGAGCGGTTTACTGCATCGCGGCTGCAACGCTCATGGTTAGGCCGGTCGGGATTGTGCGGAGAGGTGTGAGCGTGGAGCCGTCGAACACGGTGGTGCCCGAGGGAGATCCCGCTACCAGCACCTCCGCGCCATCAGGAGTGACCGCCATGTCAGTAGGAAGATAGCTGAATACTTGTTTTGCGGCAACCCTGAAATTACCGAGTGAGACACGCTCGAGTACTCCTTGTTTTTCGTTTTCGTTCTCGACGGCCACGAAAACTCTCTCTTGTGCTGCTGAGAAGGCTATTTGTCTCCATCAGTGAGGACTACCTTCAGAAAATTGCTTTGCATACCATTTGAATGAAAGAACCGATTATGAATTACCATATTATAAGCTTTCCACAATGATAACACTGCAAATGTTATGTTTTATAATGGTTTTGCTGAGCAGCTGTAGATCCCAACCACTACTTTTTAGAACACACTATGGGAACAGCTAATGGAGAAGCAGTTGAGGCTGAAGCAAAGCTTCAGCTGCCTTTTGTGAAGACGAGAGCAGATGTTCCAAATAAAACATTCAC
>JAVHMZ010071957.1:0-11070 GCA_034782995.1 Amazona versicolor | reverse complement strand
CCTTGTCGCCGATCATGTCGATGTTGATCAGAGCTTTGATACTCGATAGCGTTCCATCCGCCAACCACTTGGCGGCGAGATGCCGGCTTCCATAACGGCTATCGGTGTCGGACCACTCGCCGACTGCTTCTTCACCATCGAAGAATACGAGAATGATGTTATCCTCATGCTTCATCGCTGCTGTGCAGCGCGCGAACTCGATCAGAAATCCGGTTGAGGATCCCGCATCATTTGCGCCGATGAAGTGTACCATCGGACTGCGGTTTGTATCGTAGGGGCCAGTAACTACGATATTCCGATTGGAGTGGCCTGGAAATTTTAAAATGATATTTGCCATCGCAATCGGGCCTGAGGGAGTTTGGCCGGTGAAATTATCTAAGGAAAGCTCTCCACCCAGAGGTTTCAATTCCGAGATGATCCAATCACGCGTTCTTACGAGTGCTTACAAACCCGATGGCCGTTCGCCAAACGATGTAACGCGACGCGTGTCAGCCAGGGCCGTTGCCCCTCGAAAGCCGGGCGATCCAGCGGTAGTTTTGGTCTGCGAAGCGGGCGCCAAGAACGCACTCAAGCAAAGAACTGTAAGGGTAAATCGAATGTCCCTGAACGAGAAAAACATTATGCGAAGAAGACGTCGGGAAGAAAAATTACCTGTCGCGACGTTGCGTGAAGACTGTAGTATTATAGCCGTACAAAAATCAGCCCTGTCTTAGATCTATGCAGTCCGTCGGACAAAAACTTCGACAAGCGCGCGAGGCGCAGGGTCGCAGCCTTCAGCAAGTAAATGCCACTACTCGCATTGCTGTAAAAGTTCTCGAGGCCATTGAAGGCGACGATCTCGGAGCCATCAGTTCGCCTTTCCTGTATAAGAGTTTCGTCCGGCAGTTTGCGGACGACGTAGGTCTGAGATACTCCGATCTCGAATCCGGCGTACAAACAGCAACGGGTGCCATGCCGGTACCTCTTGTGCCAGGTGAGGGTACGAACTCGGCTCCAAAGATCCCCGCTCTTCGCGTCGGTAAGCGAAAAAACTCTCGTTGGATGCACTCCATTTCTCTTTTTGCAGCGGTGGTCGTGGGCTGCTCTGGCCTTTACACAGCGTGGCAGAAAAGCAAGTCAAATCTGCCGGTTGTCGCCCGGGCGGGTGTGGATCGAAAATCATCGGTGAGTCTTGGTCTCCACGCGACGAAGGATGACAAGAAACCGCAAACCCGCGACTCGATTGCGGCCTCTCCCGACGCGCCGGCCGCTCCTATCGTGTCTAAAAACCAAACTCTTAGCGAGCGCAACAAAGGCTTTACGCTTGAGCTCTCAGCAATCGAACCTACGTGGCTTTCTATCACCGCCGATGGAAGGGTCTCTTTCCAAGGCATTCTCGAGCGGGCGGAAACAAAGATGCTCGAAGGTCGGCGTAGCGCTCGAATCAAAACAGGCAATGCAGGGGGCGTTCAGGTGATTTTCAACGGAAAACTGCTCGGCGCCCTGGGATCACGAGGTCAGGTGAAGACCGTACTGTTCACCAAGAACGATTACGAAACCGTCAGCCCTACTAATCGCGTTTCTATGCTCGAAGTCAACCAGACCGTCGGACTTGCCGGGCTTCAGCCGCCTCTGGCATCACTGGCTGGTTTTTAGTCCCTCGCTGCAAACGACGCTTCTGCCGGTCTAATGCCAGCAGCTCATTGCGACGGCGAAGCTTGATGCTCCGGTCGACCTTGCGCCAGAATTGCCGAAAATAATCGATGGCAGAGGCCAGCCCGAACCCGACAACAGCCCACATCGCCGCCAGCGCAAATGGCCGCAATGCCGACCAGCGAATCGAGAGCATAACGAGTACGACCCCGACGACTTGCAGGATCATCTTGTACTTGCCTAGCTCGCCCGCTTTCACCGTAAATCCCTCGGCCGCCGCAATGCTTCGTAAGCCGGACACCGCAAATTCCCGGCTGATCACAAGAATCACCAGCCAGCCGGGCAGCAGACGAATCTCGACGAGCGAAATCAGTGCCGCGGAAATCAGCAGCTTGTCTGCAACGGGATCAAGCAGAGTTCCCACTGTGGTCACTTGCTTCCACCGGCGCGCCAGATAGCCGTCCAGTAAATCCGTTACCGCCGCTGCTAGAAATACGATGACTGCGAAGAAATCATTGGCAATAATGAGCTTTCCGTTCCAATGAACGCTCAAATTGTGCTGAACCAGAGCCGCCACGAGGAGCGGCACCAGGAATATACGGACCAGCGTCAGCGAATTGGGTAAATTGGACAACCGTACTCAAATATAAAACATTTAGATGAGCTTTCCGCTGGCGGTAGTTGTCCCAAATTGTGGATAGCCAGACTCAGATTCGAGCCGGAACATCGGGCTGATTTGAAGCCGTACGAGTTGGATTGCCGATCGCGTGAAATGCTTAAAACGCTTCGGATCGGACTCTTGCGTTCGGCGATGGACTACGTGCGACGGTATGTAATGACCGTCCCACCTCAGGTGCGCAAGGTACGCTAGGCGACCACAGTGACCTTCCCACTCGCCAGATCGTAAACCGTGCCAACAATTTTGACGCGCTTGGTCGCGACGTAGTTCGTAAGAGTGGGTTCGAGATTTTTCAGTTTCTCGACACCGGCACGCACGTTGGCGGCAATCGCCCGGTCGAGATCTTTCTCCCCACCCCGCTTCACCAGGCCAACCAGCTTACGAATGGAATCTTGAAGTTCCTGTTGTTTCGTCTCAAGCGCCGCCTTCACTGCGCCGCATCCGCTATGGCCTAAAACCACGACCAGCGGCGCACCCAAAACCACGACTGCATAGGCGATGCTCCCTTTTACGGTGGCCCCGGCGCCGTAAATCACATTTCCTGCGACGCGTATGACGAAGAGATCGCCCACACCCTGGTCGAAGAGAATCTCCGGTGGCACACGGGAGTCTGAGCAACCGACGATCACCGCCTCTGGTGCCTGTCCTGACGCCAGTTTGGAATAGTCGGCCGGAGTTCGCCTCGGATTCATGGGTTTTCCGGCGGCGAAACGTTTATTGCCATCGAGCAAGTCCTTGATGGCTTCATCGGCAGTCAAGCGCTGCGATTGCCCGAGCAGGGTGCTGGCTGGAAGTAGAGCAATGAATTCGCGTCTGAGCATGGAAACTCCTAATACAGATGGAAACTCCACTGCGCCATAAGGATTGAGCGCAACTTCAGAACGGAGGCCCGATCGGGGCACTGATGTTGGGAAACCGAAATGAACTTGCCTCTGCGATCGCCAGCGCATCTAGCGAGCTAATGAGCTGACGCACTCCGGGCGTCGGGTCGCTTATCATCAACGGATTGCCTCCGTCATCCCAACGGTCGCTGAGGTGAGGGCCAAACGTGATGTAGATAGTCAGGCCGGCGAACGGCCTCGGAGCTGTGACTTCCAACAGACAGGCTGGACTATTTCCACAGATCTGCAGATACCCGACGTATTCATCGCTAAGGCCCAATATGTGGCCGATCTCGTGAGTCGCGATTGTGAGAAGGTCGATTCTCCCTGCAGCATCGCCAGTAGCTTGGGTGAAAATGCGCCCGCGGTTGACCCGAACATCTTCCTCTAGAAAAGACGAATACTGGAGGAATTCAGTGTTGTCACGGGGAGTTGGATCGGCATAAAACCCGGGCTCGGGTGGGTTGGCTTGAAATATGACTCGACCGTGCGTAACACGTACCGGATTTCCACTCTCGGACAGTACAAACGCGGTTGCCCAGGAGTGACGCGCCGCGCCCCATTCGAATTCAATCGTGACATCCCACTTCCCGCCGCCTCCGTTTTTAAAAACCTGCTCCCATCGCTCGGCAGCGACTGCAAATATTTGTTGCACATTTCCACCGCCAGCCATGTTGGCCGGCGGCGCTGCATTGTCGACAAACACCGGTCTAATTTTCAGAGCGGCCTGCGTGGAGCCGGCGGTGAGACCCAGTAGCGAGATAACGCCGAGCGCGCTCGTTAGGGTGCATCCTATCGCTCCCGGCATGAGCTTGAGACGACTTAGTCTTTTCATGGCCGTAAGTCCTTGTATGTAGAAGGTAGGCCTAATTTTTTCGCGTTAGTTGATGGATGTCAAGACATTCGACCTTATCGAGTACTAGGACGGCTGTAGTTCAGAGGAGTTAAGCAACTCACCTGTTCATTTCAACCCGGCTCGATCAAGCGTATCGAGCAGTTGTTGTTCGGTGAGTGGACCGGGAATTTGCGCGACGATTTTTCCTTCGCGATTGAAGAGTAGGCTATGCGGAAGACCATTGACTAAGAATTGCTTTCGCGTGATATCGCCCGGATCGAGCAACACACAAAATGTAATCGGGTGCACGGCTAGGTAACGATTGACTGTGGAAAGATCCTCTGCGGTGATGGCTAGGATCACCAGCCCTTGATCAGCGAATCGATTGAACATGGTCTGAAAATCTGCCAACTCGCGCTGGCAAGGCGGGCACCACGTCGCCCAGAAATTGAGAAGAACGACTTTGCCGCCGAGATCTTTCAAGTGCCAAGGCTTGCCGTTTATATCTGTAAGCTTGAAGTCCGCTTTCGCCCGCCTTCTCGTTTGTTCCTCCAGCTTGGCTAGCTCCGCACGGTAGAGCGGAGTGTCAAAGGGAACTCGAATATGGCGATAGAAGGCAAATTCCGCAAGGTTTGTGAGAGCCAAGCTCCCGTCGCTTCTGTGACCGCTCTTCAATTCCTCAACGAGCAGATTGGCAATACCCTGCAGAGTCGCTGTCTCGATCGCAACCTCCCCGGCAGAGACAGCCAAATTGGAAGCCAGCGTAAGCCGGTATTGCTGAGGTTCATTCTCAATACGCAGCAACATAGTTCGAAACGCTTGATCGCGCTTTATCTTCGGGAGATCCGGCAGCTTCTGAATTTGCCTGTCCAAAGCTTTAGCCTTGGCCAGCGCAGGCGGGTCTTGTGCGCTAAACGCAGTCATGAGTGACAAAACGATTAGCATGCGTATCCGCTCAGGGTCGAGGTTAACACTGGTTGATCAATCAACGGACGCGGGCGGCGGCAGACCTACTCACTGCGAGCCACTACAGCGCGGCTTCGACAAGAGCCGCACCGGGGATCTTGTGACTTTCTCTGCCGTGTCCACAAGTCGTATGTTGGTGGGGATGGAGAGCAACTGGATTGCCAGGTCGCTGCTTGAGCGCGGAATTGGCGTTATCTGCCTTGTCGCGTTCGTGAACGCACTGAATCAATTCCGGCCTCTTCTGGGATCACGCGGTCTGCTGCTAGTACCGCTATTCATCAAACAGGTTCCGTTCCGGGCATCACCTAGTTTCTTCTACTTCTTCTCGCGCGACTCCGCTTTCACCGCGGCAGCATGGTTGGGCATTCTGCTCTCGGTGCTTGTCATCAGCGGTTTGGCTACGAAGTACACCTGGTCAAACTCTGTCGTCTGGGCAGCGATCTATCTGCTCTATTTGTCCTTCGTCAATGTGGGCCAGACATTCTACTCTTTCGGCTGGGAATCTATCCTGCTCGAAGCCTGCTTCTTCGCAGTATTCCTTGGCGGCTCGCGCGTTCAGCCTCAGGCCATCCCTCTCTGGTTATTCCGTTGGCTGCTCTTCCGCATCATGCTTGGCGCAGGCCTGATCAAGCTGCGCGGCGATTCCTGTTGGCGTGATCTCACCTGCCTGAATTATCACTACGAAACTCAGCCGATGCCGAATCCAGTGAGCTGGTATCTACACTGGGGTCCCGAATGGACCCATAAGTTCGGGGTGCTGTTCAACCATTTTTCCGAGCTCATCATTCCGTTCGGCTACTTCTTGCCGCAACCGATCAGCTCCATTGCGGGGATCGTGACGATTCTGTTCCAGGGCTCGATCATGCTGAGCGGCAATCTTTCGTGGCTGAACTTCCTCACGATTATCCTGGCGATTCCGGCGCTGGACGATCGCTTTCGACGGACAGGCGCTGCAATCGACGAGCGCAGCACAGTTGGCTGGCAAGCCGGACGGCCCGCCGGTGGATCTCGCGTTCCGCTTCGAGGCGGAGATGGCCGCGCCAGATCGGCCGTTGCGCCATCAGCGCTTCCGGGGTTTGCGGGCGGTGACGATGCCGCGGGGGACGGGCGCCGGCGCGCGCAGATCAGGCAGGTGTTGGTGCCAGCCGGTGGCCTCGGCCCAGGGATCCCCGCGTTTGGCGAGCAGCTTGGGGACGGTGGTGACGGTGAAGGCGGCAGGGTCGAGACCGGGCTTCACCTCGCGCCAGGCAAGCGGCATCGCCACCCCCGCCCCGGGCCGCGCGCGCGGACAAAAGGACGCGACGGCGGTGGCGCCCAGGCCGTTGCGCAGCCAGTCGATCAGCACCTTGCCTTCGCGATCGGCGATCTTGACATGGGCGACGTACTCGTCGGGCCGGTCGGCCGCGAGTGTTTCGGCGAAGGCGCGGCAGAATGGCTTGACCGCGTCCCAGGTGGCGGCGGGGGTGATCGGGACGACGACGTGCAGGCCCTTGCCGCCGGTGGTGCGGCACAGGCTCTGCAGGCCCAAGCGGCGCAAGCGGTCCCGCACCTCGTGCGCGGCCGCGACCGTGGCGGCAAAGGGGACGCCCTCGCCCGGGTCGAGGTCGAAGACGAGCGTATCCGGCCGGGTGGTGTCGGCTTCGGGGGCGCCCCAGGGATGCAGCTCGATGGCGGACATCTGCGCCAGTGCGAACAGGCCGTCGGCGTCGTCGATGGCGAGAAACGGCTGCGAACCGGTGCGGCCCTCGCGGATCGGCGCCGGGAGGTGGCCGTGACCGTTCTTCTGGAAGAAAGACTCGCCACCGACGCCCCCGGGGCAACGGAGGATGGAGAGCGGGCGGCGTACCAGGCCAGGGAGGGCTTGCGGGGCGACGGCGGCCCAATAGTCGGCCAAGTCGCGCTTGGTGATGCCGGGCCAGAGCTCGCGGTCCGGATGGCTGATGTCGATGTTGCCGACGCGGGCCTTGGCGGGACCGGGCTTCTTCGCGGTGACGATGCGGGCGGTGGATTTCGAGGCAGGCTCGGGCTTAGACTCGGGCTTGGGCGGGACGGCGACGGAGAAACGCTTGCGCCCGGCGACCACGGGCGCGCGTTCGGCGTCCGGATCGGGCAGGTCGCGGACGACGTCGGCCGCCGGCTTGTCCTCACGCAGGCCGAGAAAGGCGGCGTGGCGCAGGCGGCCGGCACCGCTCCAGCCGGCGTATTGCACCTCCACGACCAGCTCCGGCGCCACCCAGCGGATGGATTTGTCGACCGGATCGCCCGCCAGCAGCAGCTCCGGGGTGGTGCCGGCTAGAGCCAGAGCGTCGAGCCGTTTGCGCAGTCGCCGCAGGTCGTCGGCGCGGAAGCCGGTGCCGACGCCGCCGGCGTAGTGCAGCCGGCCGTCGTGGTCGTGATAGCCGACGTGGAGGGAGCCGAAACCGGTGCGGCTGCCGTTCGGCGGTGTCCAGCCGAGCACGACGAATTCCTCACGGTGGCGGCATTTGACCTTGACCCAGGCCGCCCCACGTCCGGGCCGGTAAGGCTCGTCCGCACGCTTGCAGACCACGCCCTCGAGACCCATGGCGCAGGACCGAGCCTGGACCGCGGCGGCGTCCTCTTCCAGGTGTTCGCTGAAACGCAGCATGCCGTGCGGCGGCAGCAGGCCGTGCAGGGCGGTTTTCCGGTCCCGCAATGGGGCCGGGCGGAGATCCCAGCCGTCGAGGTGCAGCAGGTCGAACGCGAAATAGACCAGGGTACCGATGCGGCCGGCCTTCAGCGCGTCCTTCAGGCGCGGAAAGCTGCTGACGCCGTCCGGCCCGAGGGCGACCAGCTCGCCGTCGAGGAGGGCGGTGCGGGCGGCGAGCGCTGCGACGGCGTCCTGCAGGGCGGGCATCCGGTCGGTCCAGTCGAGGCCGGTGCGGGTAAGGAGCTGCACGCGGTCGCCGTCCTTGCGCGCGAAGATCCGGTAGCCGTCGAGCTTGAACTCGGTGACCCAGCCGGTGCCGGCCGGGACCTGTTCCAGTTCGGTGCAGAGTTGGGGTTGCTGGGTGGCCGGAAGTTTTCCGCGGCGGCCGCCGGGAACGCGGGCCGGTTGCGGGGCGGGGGCGGCCGTTTCCAGCTCCGGTGCGCCGATGCCGGCCCGGGCGTGCTCGTCATTGCCTTTGATCAGGAACCAGCCTTCGGGTTTCTTCGGGTCGCGGCGGGAGAGGCGGGCCAGGGTGAAACGGCCGTGGAGGCGTCCGCCGCGCAGGTTGAAGCGGAGGTGGCCGGAACGCATGCCCTCCGCCGGGTCGCCCAGCGGCTCCCAGGTGCCGCGGTCCCAGGTCTCCACCGTGCCGGCGCCGTACTCGCCGTCCGGGATGGTGCCTTGGAACGCGGCGTAGTCGACCGGGTGGTCCTCGACGTGGATCGCCATGCGGCGGTCGGCTGGGTCGAGCGAGGGGCCTTTCGGGACGGCCCAGCTCCAGAGCACGCCGTCATGTTCCAGGCGGAAGTCGTAGTGCAGGCCGGCGCGGCGGGCGGCGTGCTTCTGCACGACGAACATGCCGGAGGACGGCGCGGCCGCGTCGCCGGACGGTTCGCGCGTGCGGGTGAAGTCGCGCTTGGCGCGATAGGTGCGGAGGGACGTATCGGCGGCCATCCATTCGCAACGCGGCGAGTTGGTCCGGGTTGACTCGTGGTCGCGCGGTCAGGCGGCGGCCTTCGCATGGCGAAGCAGGGCGCCCAGGCCATCCGTCAGCGTCGTGGGTGCGCGGAGGCCGAGCGCGGCTTCGGCCCGGTCCGGCGCGCCGACGGAACGGCCGATGTCGCCGGGCCGCGCCGGGCCGTGCGTGATGTGCGGTTCGATCCGCAGCAGGCTGCCGATGGTGCGCGCGAGATCGAGGATGGAGGTTTCCCGCCCGGTGCAGGCGTTGAGCACTGGGGCGGCCTTGTGCGTGGCAGCGTAATGGAGGCCGCCGAGCAGGAAGGCGACGATGTCGGCGACGTAGATGAAGTCGCGTGTTTGCCGCCCGTCACCATGGACCGCGATCTCCCGCCCGGCCGTCAGCCGGTCGGCGAAGATGGAGATCACCCCGCTGTAGGGCGATGCGGGGTCTTGCCGCGGGCCGTAGACGTTGAAGAAGCGGAAGCCGACGGAGGGGATGCCGTGCACGACCAGCCCGGCGCGGGCGTGCAACTCCGATCCGAGCTTGTCGGCGCCGTAGGCGGAAAGCGGAGCGGGGAGCGCGGTTTCGTCCGCGACGCCCTCCGTCGAACCGTAGACGGCGGCGGACGAGGCGTACACGACGGGCAGGCGGCCCTCGGCACGGGCGGCGTCGAACACGTTGACGGAGCCGCCGAGATTGGTGCGGTGGGTGCCGGGCCAGTCCTCGTTGGCGCGGGCGACGGAGGCGACGGCGGCTAGGTGGAAGATCGCGTGCGCGCCCGCGGCGGCCTGGCGCACGGTGGCGGGGTCGCCGACGTCGCCGGTGACGAGCTCCGCCCGCGGGTCGAGGTTGGCGCGCTTGCCGGTGGAGAGGTCATCCAGGACCCGGACGGTGTCGCCGCGGGCGAGGAGGGCGTCGACTAGGTGGGAGCCGATGAAGCCGGCGCCGCCGGTAACCAGGATCGTCATTCGACGGTCACCGACTTGGCGAGGTTGCGCGGCTGATCCACGTCCGTGCCGCGCAGCACGGCGGCGTGATAGGCGAGCATCTGCACCGCCACCGCGTACAGGATGGGGGCGACGAACGGATCGACCTCCGGCAGTTCGAGGCACTCGGCGGCGATGCCGCGCAGTTTCCGGCAGCCCGCCTGGTCGCTCAGGATGACGACCTGGCCGCCGCGGGCGCCGGCTTCCTGCACGTTGCTGGCGGTCTTTTCGAACAGCGGACCGGAGGGCACCACGGCAAGGATCGGCACCTGCCGGTCGATCAGGGCGATGGGACCGTGCTTCATCTCCCCGGCGGCGTAGCCCTCCGCATGGATGTAGCAGATCTCCTTCAGCTTCAGCGCCGCCTCGAGCGCGATGGCGTAGTTGGCGCCGCGGCCAAGGCACAGCACGTCCCGCGCGGCGGCCATGCGCTCCGCCAAGTGCTTGACCGGCGTCTCGAGCGCGAGCACGTCGGCGGCGCGGCTGGGCAGTTCGAGCAGGTGGTTGACAAGGCGGGCTTCCTCGGCGGCATCTACCCGGCCGCGGGCGCGCGCGGCGGCGATCGCCAAGCACGCCATCACCGTCAACTGCGCGGTGAAGGCCTTCGTGCTGGCGACCCCGATCTCGGGCCCGGCGACGGTTTCCAGGACCGCGTGGCTTTCCCGGGCCATGGTGCTTTCCGGGACGTTGAGCACGCTGACGATATGCTGCCCGGCGGTCTTCATGTAGCGCAGGGCGGCGAGCGAGTCCGCCGTCTCGCCGCTCTGGCTGACCAGCACGGCCACCCCGCCTTCGGGCAGCGGCGGCGCGCGGTACCGCAGCTCGCTGGCATAGTCGAGGTCGACCGGGAGGCGCGCCAGGTCCTCCATCCAGTGCCGGCCGGCCAGCATGGCGAAATAGGACCCGCCGCAGGCGCTGAAGGTGGCGCGCGGCACGGCGGACCAGTCGAATGGCAGCGGCGGTAGGGTGACGGCGCGGGTCGCCGGGTCGAGCATGCGGGCGAGGGTTTGGCCGATGGCGGCCGGGTGCTCGTGCAGCTCCTTTTCCATGAAGTGGCGATAGCCGTCCTTGCCGACGACGGCCCCTGTCTGCACGGTCAGGCGCACGGCGCGGCTGACCGGGTCGCCGCCCGGGCCGAACACGGCGGCGGCCTTGCCGTCGATCACTGCCCAGTCGCCGTCGTGCAGGTAGGCGATGCGGCGGGTGAGCGGTGCGAGGGCGAGGGAGTCGCTGCCGACGTACATAGCCCTCTCGCCGAAGCCGATCGCGAGCGGGGCACCATGCTGCGCACCGATCATCAGCCCCGGGTGGCCGGCGAACACGATCGCCAACGCGTAGGCGCCTTCCAGCCGCAGGAAGGCGGCGCGGGCGGCGTCCACCGGGGCCATGCCGCGCTTGAGGTTGAGGTCGACCAGTTGCGCGACGGTCTCCGTGTCGGTCTCGGTCTCGACTGCCTGGCCGG
>JAVHMZ010071854.1:0-11070 GCA_034782995.1 Amazona versicolor | reverse complement strand
AGCCAAGTTGCTGGCTTCGACAGGAGGGAACCGTCGGCTCGTTGCACGGGATCGGAAAATTGCGCGTGGCTCAAATCGCTCACGCTGATCCGGCGGATGAAACTGGCGACCCGCTTGAGGTCCGGTGTCGGATTCGGGACCGGCGATAACAAGCCAACTTGCTTACCGAGGATCGTGGTTGCGATCCGGATTGGTTCGACAAGATCGCTATCGTTCGAAAGCACGGCAGCGACATCGAAGTTTCCCTGGAAGGCATCGAGGAGCAGGTGGGAAGCGAGATTGACATCACTCCCTTTTTCCTCGACCTTGATGACCTTCACGACATCCGGCCATGGTTGAAGAAGGGCTATACGCGGCCGGAACTCCGGCGGCTTTACAAGTCCCGCAAATTTCTCCGACAGCAGAAAGCTGCCCATGTGAATAGAAATCTCGGGAACCGTACGGAGCGCATTCAGATAGACCTGTTGCCGCGCGGGGGCGTTGGAATCGATCCGCCCCGAGACGCGCGCCGTGTAATAGCGGACCCCGGCGATCACGTTGGCCGGACTCAGCACCTTCTCCGCGAGCGCCTTTATGTTTAGCCATTTGAGGGATGGCCGTGCTGCCAGCAACCGGAAGTACAAATTGAAGCCATCTACGTAGACGATGGTTCGCATGGTCAGGGATGTCCCCCAAAAAAGCAAAGGCCGCAGGGTGTTACCCTACGGCCCTTGAGCCTGCAGCACGCTGCCGACGGGTTAAACTCCTTTATACCGTGAAAGCCTGTCGACTGCAACCATCCAAAGAGCAGCAATAAGCCGTTATCTTGGTGTTTACGACTGTAGCGGAAAATGTAGCGACCACCCCTAAAAAGCGGTCGCAAAACCGACAAAACGGCAGCAATGAGTCAAGTTCGATTCCGCGCTAAACTATTGCAGAAAAGCGATTTATCGCAAACGGTAGCAATGGCTCACAACACCAATTCCATAGCTGTTAACCGAAGGGTTGTAGGTTCGAATCCTACCTGAGGAGCCAAATACTAGAATTTACGGTTTACAGTAGTCTACCAAGTGCTCTCCTTCAACAAGCCCAAGACGGTTAGCCCTACACGCCTGTAGGTATTCATTTCCGTCTTGAACGGTTTTTGGGTGAAAACCAGACGCTCGTCACGAAAATATTCTATTTTCAGTGACGCCGTCGCAAAGTGTCACCGGGTCGTCCCTATTTTGGGCTGAACTTTGCTATCCTGGGATGGTGCAAGCCGAACGTTGTCCTCTTGGCTCGCGACGATGCGGGCAACCGCCAACTGTAGAAAAAATCTAGATCCCGAAGGTTATGGTTGGAATGCCCCGAATTGCTCTGCTTGCTTTAGTCGGCTTGGATAGACCCGATTTCCGGTTCCGAAACGCAGCGTTTATTCAAAAATCGTCGACCTGGGTTTCGCAAATAATCGTGCGCCTCGTGATCTCTTGCAGTTGCCGCTTCAACTGTTAACGAGGTTTGAAGGTTGTCGAACAAATTCGTAGAATCCGGTTCACGGTCCAAATTCGGCCGCATTGATTTCATCGTGCCTGAAACGTATAACGTCCCAATATCGCGCCGCTTGGGTTCAGAAGTTGCTGTCGGCTTTTCGAAAGGCTCCGTCAAAGCTTCTTTCAAGAATCTGGTGTGACGGTTGCGGGGGATGGGGAACCCGTAGTAGACACTGCTGGAATCATCAATTACGAAGTCATCCTGGCGCCGCCTGTCCTCGTCCGCCAAAGTCTCCTAGGTCTTGCCCTTAAATTGCTCTTGGCCCCCTGATGAAGCTAAAGTCTTTTCTCGTCTTTGGCCATATACCGTCTTAGAAATAACGGAGCGTTCGCCTGCGCTGCGCGGTTGCTCCAGAGATTGCTCACCGCCTCATCGGCCTTTGAAGACAGATATCGCCTCCAACGTCACGCGATGCCGGTACTGGAACGTGCGCTCCAGCTTACGCCGCACGAACGGAAGCGCCATCTCGCTCCACGGCGAGAACGGAAGCTCGAACTCCATGTGGTCGTGGAGAATGCAGGCGCCGCCCCCATCGGCCCAGAAGAAGTGGGTGTGGCGCCAGAACGCGAACGGGCCCCGGCCTTGCACGTCTTCAAAACGGCGCCCTGGGCAGTAGTTACGATGGACCGCTAGCCAATCGATGGTGAACGGTGGGTAGCCCATGCGGAGGAGCACGGTCGCGCCGTCGCGGATGCCGCCCCGATGCTCCACGATGCGAATCGGGTCGCCCGGGGGAATAAGTCGCGCGAGCGTTCCCGGCTCCTCATGCCAGGCAAATACGCGAGAGGCAGGAGCGGGAATGCGCGTCTTCTTCTCGAAAATGTGCTTCACCGGCTGTAGTTATCCTTCCGGTACTTCTCGCGGATGCTTTCCGCCTGCGCCTGAATCGCACTCTTCTTCGCGGGAGCGATCCGCGCGAGATTCTTCACCTGCATAATCATTCGGAGATTTCCTGAAAGCATCCGCTGGCGCTGCATGAGAAAGTCCCAATACAACGTGGTGAACGGGCACGCGGTCTCGCCCGTGGATTCAGCGGGGTCAAAGCGGCAGCCCGCGCAGTAATTGCTCATGCGTTGGATGTACTTGCCCGAAGCGATATATGGCTTCGATCCCATGATTCCGCCGTCGCCATACTGGGACATGCCGAGCGTGTTAGGCAGCTCGACCCACTCCACCGCATCGAGATAGACAGCCAGATACCAGCCGTGTATCTCCTTTGGGTGGACGCCGAGCAGAAGGGAGAATAAGCCGGTTACCATTAAGCGCTGGATATGATGGGCATAGCCGAAGCGAAGAGTCTGCCCGATGGCGTCATGGAGGCAGGCCATATCGGTTTCTCCCGTCCAGTAGAACCAGGGGAGTTTTTCCTGCGCATCGAGATAGTTACGCTCGAGATATCCCGGCATGAGCAGCCAATATACTCCCCGTACATATTCGCGCCACCCCAGGATCTGGCGGACGAATCCCTCGACGGAGTGAAGCGGCGCATGGCCATCGTGATAGGCCTGCTCCGCAGCCAGAATCACGTCACGCGGGTCGAGCAGCTTGAGGTTCATCGCCGAGGAAAGGCGCGAGTGGTAGAGCCATGGCTCTGCGGTCCACATGGCATCCTGGTAATCGCCGAAGTGGGGCAGGGCATCGCGAATGAATGAAGCCAGCGCCAGCTTGGCGTCGGCGGGAGTGAGGGCGTAGTCGAAAGAAGAGAGATCGCCGGGGTGGTCTGGGAAATGACCGTCCACCATCTCGATGACCTCGCGGGTGATTTCATCGGGCTTGAAGGACGGCAGCCAAGAGAAGCCGGGCGGTCCGCTCTTCCCGAAGCTCTTGCGATTCTCTGGATCGTAGTTCCACTTGCCCCCGACCGGTTGGCCCTTCTCCATCAGGTAGGCGTAGCGCTGGCGCATGTGGCGGTAGAAGAACTCGAGGCGAAGCTGCTTCTTGTCGCCTGCCCATTCTGCAAACTCTTCCGTGGTGGCGAGGAAATGGCGATCGGTCCGGATTTCGAGGGGGATGCCGAGGCGCTCGGCCGCCGACTTCAGACTCTCTCGAACGCGCCATTCCCCGGGTTCGATAACGATGAGACGCTCGGGGCGAAGCGTTTTCGCCGTGGCTTCCAGCTCGCCTGCAAACGAGTCCTGGTTGCCCAAGTCGTCCAGGCAGCGATAGTGAACGCGGATGCCCGACGCTTCGAGCGAGTTCCGGAAGTGGCGCATGGCGCTCAAAAAGAGTGCGATTCGTACCTTGTGGCTCCAGACATGGGTGGACTCCTCGCGCACTTCTGCCATCCAAACCGCATCCTGCTTGCGGTCGAGTCCGTCGAAAGCGGAGGAATCGGGAGAAAGTTGATCGCCTAGAACAAGGATCAGGTTCCGGACCACGCTCTTTAGATGCGTGATTACACAGCGGTGAAGTAGAGAATGGCGTAAAGCACAGGGAGAGAAAACAACGAGCTATCTACGCGGTCGAGCATCCCGCCATGGCCAGGAAGAAGCGTGCCGCTGTCTTTGATGCCCGCGCCCCGTTTCATGGCGGATTCCGCTAGGTCGCCCAACTGACCGGCCAGATTGGCCGCGATCGTAGTGAGTATGGCCTGCCACCACTTGACAACGGGAAGGCGCCACGCGAGAAACGGGACCGCGAACAGGACCGATGTAAGGACGGAAGCGGCGGCGCCCTCCCAAGTTTTTGACGGGCTGACGGAAGGCGCGAGCCGGTGCTGGCCGAATTGGCGGCCAACGAAAAACGCGCCGGTGTCTCCGACCCAGTTCAAGAGAAGACCGAAAGCCAGCCACCAGGGACTGAGAGCCCATAGGAGCAGAGCCGTATTCCAGGTCGCGTACACGTAAAGAAGTCCGAAAATCTGGGCCGCTGTGACGGGAAGAACTTCCCGTGGAATGCGGCTAGCCCCGGAGAATACGAAGGCAACCAGCGCATACAAAGCCAGCACAAGAAGAGCGAGGTCCGGGCGCACCAGCAAAAGGCCGGTACCCGCTGCGATGCCAAACCAACGCTCCGCGCGGCGGAGATGGGCGATCCCACCATACTCGTAATAGCAAAGCCCCGCGACGGCCGTGACCAACAGCACAAGAGCAAAATAAGGGCCTCGGAGAACGATCCAAAGAACCGATGGCGCGAGGACGAGAGCGGTAAGGACGCGCTTCATCTACGAGGAGACTGCGATCTCCTCCACCACCTCGTCCACAAAAATCGGTTCCGGCAGGGCGCTCAAACCGCCGAAGCGGCGCTCCCGCTTCTGGTATTCGAGCACGGCTCGCAACAACTCGGTGCGATTGAAGTCCGGCCAAAGCGTTTCGGTGACGTACAGCTCGGAATAAGCGATCTGCCACAGGAGAAAATTGCTGATCCGCATCTCTCCCGAAGTCCGGATCAGCAGATCGGGATCGGGTAGCGAAGACGTGTAGAGATGGCTCCCGAGCATGTCCTCGTCGACGTGAAGCGAGGCCAGACGTCCTTCACGGCGGGCCCGGTCCAGCATCTCGTTCACCGCATCCACCAGCTCCGAGCGGCCGCTGTAATTGATAGCGAGATTCAGTCTCATGCCGGTGCAGTGAGCCGTGAGCTCTTCGCAAAGATGAAGCTCCTCAAGCACTTTGGCCGGCAGAGCCTCCAGGCGTCCGATGGCCTGCAGGCGAATGTTGTTGCGCCGCAGGGTGTTCAGTTCTTTGCGAAGATAATGCCGGAGCAGCCTCCAGAGCATATCGACCTCGGCGCGTGGCCGCTTCCAGTTCTCGACGGAGAATGCATACAGCGTCAGCGCCGCGACGCCAAGCTGCGCGCACGTCTCGACGGTTTCTCGAACCGAGTTCACCCCCGCGCGATGCCCCGCGATCCGCGGAAGCCTTCGGCGGTTGGCCCAGCGGCCGTTCCCGTCCATGATGATTGCGATATGGGCCGGAATCCTCGCCGGATCGATGGCCGAAGCCAGCGCCCGATCCTGATTACCAGGAGCGAGCGAATCCAAGAAAACTTTCATGAACGCAACCCATATGGTACACAACTCACGAAATGAACGGCGCCTATTGATGCCATACTGTCACCTTGCGGTTGAACGTCTCGCGGAACGCGCTCTTCGAAGCATCTTTCTATGCGGCATTCGCTTCGGCGGTGATGATTCTTCTCTCCATTGCCTATTCCCAGATCCTGCTTGGCATTTCTCTCGGGCTTCTCCTCATCTCGGGGGTGCAGTTGCGATTGCCGCGGATTTGGCTTCCACTGGCCCTCTTTCTCACCGGAACGCTGCTCTCGCTCGCGTTCTCTCCGGAGCCGATGCGGGGGCTGCCGCAGGTGCGCAAGTTTTTCGTCTTCAGCATTCTTCTGGTTCTCTTCTCGACGGTGCGCAAGGTAGAAACCGCGCGGCGATTATTTCTTTTCTGGGCGGCAGTGGGCGCCGTCGTTGCCTCGCGCGGTCTGGTCCAGTTCGCGCAGAAAGTGCAGGAAGCGGCGGCCCTGCACCGGGACTTCTACGAATACTACACGCCCGAGCGCATAACGGGTTTCATGAGCCATTGGATGACGTTCGCGGGACAGGAAATGCTGGTGCTGCTCATGCTGCTGGCGTTTCTCCTGTTCGGTCCGGTTTCGCGTCAGAGGGGCTTCCTCCTCTGGGTGGTTTGCGCCCTGCTCCTGGCCATTGCCCTGGTGCTGAACGAAACCCGCACCGTCTGGCTCGCGCTCGCCGTATCGGGATTCTGGCTGCTTTGGTCGTGGAATCGTCGCGTTGCGGTGATTGCGCCGGCGGTGCTTTTGGCCGTGGTGGCGCTCGCTCCCGGGAGCGTTCATGACCGATTCATCTCCCTATTCAAGCCGCATCGCGTGGATTCGAACCAGTTCCGCGTGGTGGCCTATGAGACCGGCCTGCGCATGATCGAATCTCACCCGCTCTTCGGCATCGGTCCCGAGGAGGTGAAATACCACTTCATGGATTGGGTTCCGCAAGACGTGCCGCGCCCGCTGCCGAGCGGCTGGTACGGACATCTTCATAATATTTATTTGCAGTATGCGGCCGAGCGCGGTATTCCCACCATGCTGATGCTCCTTTGGCTGCTCGGCTTGATTCTTTTCGACTTCGGGCGTGTTCTGCGCAGGCTGCCGCCGGGCCGCAGCGACGAACGTTTTCTTCTGCAGGGCGGCATCGCGGTCGTGCTGGGCATCATGATTAGCGGGCTGTTCGAGGCGAATCTGGGAGATAGCGAAGTGCTGACTGCTTTTCTTGTGGTCGTCGCGTGTGGATACGTCGCGGCCCAGCCTTATTTACCGCCCTGCTTGTTCCAGAAAGCCTGAGCGGATCAGGTAAGGCAGCCCTTCGCGAGTGAGCAGAGGGCGGCTCGGTCCGGCATAATGCCGCGCCACCAGGCCGGAGTGCTCGAGGCCTGGTTCGAGCGAGATCAGGTATGTTTCAGGAAGTCTGTCCGCCTGACCGGTCTCCGTTGCGTGAATCGCGTAGAGCGTCTGTTCGAGCCATCCTGAGAGAGTTGGCAGCTCCGCGACGTAGGCATTGCAGCGGGCAAGGTCAATCGAGGCGCGTTCGATGGACATAATTCCGGCATTGAGGCGCGGCGCGACCGGCTCTCCGCGCCAGGTTTCGATTACGTAGGTGCTTTCAGGATCGCGTTGAAACAGGTGCGGTCCGCGATACGCCAGTAGCTCGCTCGGCCTGCGGAAGAAGAGCACATCGCCATCGAGGGTAAGGATGCGAGCGGAGGAGCTGAGGAGGAGAAAGTCGGTCAGCTTCATCATGTAGTGGTTCGCTCGCCGGGCTTCTATCAGACGAAGAAGATTCCGCTGGGTGAGAACGGCTTCGACCGCGTCGTCCGCCTCGCGCTGGAGAACAAGGCGAGCTTGGGGAAAATGCTGCTGGAGGGTATGAGCGACGCGACGCGGGGCATCGCCCTGCAGATGAATTACCAGCGGCAGCGCCTCTCCGCTAGCCCGATAGAAGCTCTTCAGGGCCCACAGCGAAAGGAGATAGTCATCGCGATAGCAAAGGAGGTGGAGCTCGATGGGCTCGCTGGCGTGAGTCTGGCGGGTTGTGATGGGCTCTGTTTGAAGAATACGCCGCCACAGACGCCACCTCGCGTACGCGCTTCCCCAGCCCTCGCGGGACGCACGGCGCAGCGCGATCCACGCGTGATTCCGGCGAAGCGCCGCGCGTAGGTTCATCGCGCGGGTGCAGGGAGAAGCTTGAGACGGAAGCGGTGAAGCAGCGGACGGGTGTATTGGTCCAGAGGATCGCGGAAGAAGAGCGGGAGCAGCAACAGCGCGTAGATGAGCGCGATGGCGGCCGAACCTCCGAAAAAGCCGGGAAGCGTTCGCAGCAAGCCCGAGAAACGAACGAGTTGCCCGAGCAAGCACGCAAGCAGGAAGCGCCAGAACCACGGTAGGAGCGGCTCGAGAATGGACCGAAGGGAAAATCCCGCTTCGCGTGAGAGCCGGACTAAATTGACGGGCAGACTAACCAGGCATGCGCCCGCAATGGATCCGAGCGGTGCTCCGATTAACCCGTAAGCCTGAATCAGAAGCAGCGAGGCCGCGACCGTCACCACGCCGTCGGAGAGGGTGGTGAGCGAAATCCGCTTCTCCTGACCGTACGAAATTAGGGAAGCGACCGCCGTGAGATTAAGATGGCGAAGCAGCATGGCAGCGCAGAGTCCAGCGGTCACGGCCTCTCCGCCGTACCGGCCTGAGCCAACCCACCATGCGACGAAGCGATCGTTCACCGCCAGCACCACGCAAACGACAAGGCCGCTCACGGTCATCACGATGCGCGTGAGACAGATAGAAACAGTGAGGGAGCGAGTGCGGTCGCGTTCCGCGCGCAATTGGGCCAGCGCGGGCGCCGCGACGTTCATAAGGAGCTGCGGTTGGTTGGCCAGCACGCTGACCAACTTGCCCGTGAGCGCGTAGACAGCCGCAAGGGCCGGGTCGAGGACGAGTCCCACGATCAACACATCGCTCCCGCCCACCAGAGTCTGCGCGATTTGCGCCACGCTCAGCCAGAAGCCGCGGCGGAAGTATGACACGACTCCGCGGGCACTCAACGGCGGAAGGCTGCGGGGAAGCGCCGACGGGAACCGCGCTCTGAGACGCAAGAAGCAAGGGACGGCGAGCCCCGCCTGCAAAACGACCCAGCCAACGGCCAACGCGCCCAGGCCCCAACCGCGGGAGATGAGATAGGCGGAAACGAGAACGTTGCCCATCCACGCGATCCACTGCGCCGTTCCGATAAATGCGAGGTCTTGCAGGCCGTCCAGCGTGGCGGCAAAGATACGCAGCGGGAAGAACAGGACGAACGTCGCCATCACCCAAAGCAGCGGGAGGCGCAGCGCAGCCCAGGCCGCCGGGATCGCGAGCCAAAGCAGAAGGGCGGCCAGAGCGACAACGGGCGTCTGCAGCAGGACGATGCGCGCGGATTCGCCGGTGATGGCCTCCAACTCCCGATCGAGTAGGCTGCCGGTGGTGCGGCCCGTGGCGAACGCGACCTCGCGAGGAAGTAGCCCAACGATGCCGAGATCGAGCAGGAGCAAATAGGAGAGAAGCTGTGTGCCGCTGACCCACAATCCGTAATTGCTCTGGCCGATATGACCGAGGATGAATCGCGTGAGCCAAAGGCCCACGATCATCACGGATGCCTGGTTCAGATACGCCAGGCTGAGGCCGCCGAGAAAACGCCGGCTGCGGCTCATGTCAAGCGTGCGCCTCCGCGTACGGCGCTTCGTGGACGGAGTCGTAACGAGCAGCCGTGGGCTTCCGGGCGGCGACCCAACCGGCGCAGAGAAGGAGCAGCGCCGTTTGCGGAATGGAGGTCAGAAGGCCGATGCCGATTAACGCCGTCCCGAAATAAAGAACGCACGTAACCCAAGCGAGATGTTCGCCAATCTCCCAGCCGCGGGCGGAGGTGAAGCGGCGGCTGACGAACCACGCGATGAATGCGACCCAGATGCAGAGTCCGGCAACACCTTGCTCGAGCAGGATGCGCGCGTACTCGTTTTCCATGGCGATGGGATCGCGCACGCGATTCTGCAGAAAATAAGGCAGGCTGGTGCCGCCGCCGCCCAGGCCATTTCCAAACGGATATTGAAGGAGCAAATCCGCGAACGACGTGTTGACGCTTCCCGTAAAGCGCCGCGCGACGAATTCGGTGTCGCTGAGCGTGGTAAATCGCTGGAGACGCTCCTGGGTGGCGACGATCAGCCCGAGCGCGGGGAAAATACCGACGAGCGCCGCGCGCGCGCCTCTCGCCATGCGCCCCGAGAAGGCGGTGGCGAGCAGCACGAGGAGCAGTACGATCGAGTGTACCCGCGAGGCTGCGGCAAATGTGCCGAGAATCGCCGAGGCGATAGCCAGGATCAGCACCAATCTTTTCCCTCGCGAACCGCCGCTCGCCCAGGCCGAGATCAGGAGCGGAAGGGTCATTACCATGGTTCCCGCGTACGCGTGCGACCCGGTGAAGATGGAGGGAATGCGATACGCGCCCTGCGCCACGTCAGCGCTTGTATAGATCAACGCCGAGTTTGGATTGCGGGGAAAGAAGTGCTCAAGGCCCGCGGTGTACTCGGCCGCGGTGAACCCAAACGCGACGAGGTTGAGAAGCGCGATCCCGAACGCAAGCTGGCTCCGGCCGCCGGGAGTGAGCCGTGCGCCCAGAAAAAGAAATGGCAGCAGAAACACGTTTCCGCGGAGGCCGACGAATCGGACCAGCCAGTCTTGGGTGGGCACAAACATCATCACTAGAGGAAACAGTATGAGGAGAAATATCCAGAGCAGCACCGGTCGAGCGGCTTGCGTCGTTTCGGGGCAGCCAGGACGGAAGAGTTGTGTGAGGTAGAGAGCGACGACCGCCGCGTCAAAGATGAAGTGCGAGGCCGGGTCGGGAAAGTTGGCGCGCAGGATTCCGTAAAAGTAGCCTGCGCCCAATACCGCGATCAACCCCGCGGACAGGGATCGCCATCCGGCAAGGAGGACCAAGAAGAACGCGGCGAGGCAAAGAACAATCCCCATTCAAGGTCTTTTGATTTTAGCTTTTGCAAGGATGTGAAAGAGGGCGGGAATCTGCCGCGCAGGATCGCAGAGTGCGCGGGCACGCTCCGGGGCCGCTGCGCTCAACCGTTCACGAAGCGCTGAGTCGATCAAAAGAGTTGCGAGCGCTTCGGCGAGAGCGGCGGAATCGGCCGGTGGAACCAGGATTCCACAAGTCTCATCTACAATCTCCGCGGCCGCGCCCAGTCGCGTCGCCACCACCGGCAGACCCGCCGCGAGTGCTTCGACAAATACCAGGCCGAACGGTTCCGGCCCTGTATTCGGCTGGCAAAAGATCGACGCGCGGGCGAGCTCGGAACCGACGTCCGTGCTTTCGCCAAAGAGCTGAACGCGCGCGGCGAGGCCTAGTTGACTCACGCGCTGGCGGATGCGTCCGACGTATCGCTTTTCTTCGGGCCGCTGCGGGCCGCCCACAATCTTGCACCTCCATGCGAGATCTGGCTGAAGCCGCGACAGGGCTTGGAGGAAAACGAGATGTCCTTTCCATTCCTCCATGCGGCT
>JAVHMZ010071750.1:0-11072 GCA_034782995.1 Amazona versicolor | reverse complement strand
CGACGCGGTTCGCTGCAAAGTAAGCGGGGCGGTCGCGGTGGGTAATCACCCGGCTCGCTACCGTATCCGTCCGCGCAACCACCAGAGCGATGCGCCACGTCAGAGGATCGGACCGCAGAAATGCATACTCGTGCCCATCGGGTGAGAAGCTGATCGGACCGATGATGCCTTTGACGAGTTCCGTCGCGTGGCCGCCGAGAAAGGGCATCCGGTATAGCGCCCGCTCGCCCGAGGAACTCCGGCTCGCCAACACGATGGTGGTGCTGTCGATGAATTTCGGGGCAGCCAGGTTCAGGCGGTCAAAACCGGGTGACTGCATTTGGCTGAAGTATGCGGCGAAGGAGAACTGGGGCGCCAACGCCTGTAACTTATCGCGCGTATAGAGGTGCGTAACCTGCCGTGGATCGCGCCGCGAGGTGACGTCGAGGGAAGCTTCGGCCAGTTCCGTTTCGAGTGCCATGACGTGCTTAGCCCGAGCTTCCGCATCCGGCGTACCCGCCAGACGCCACATCTTGCTCATATGGCTTACATACTTCTCGCGAATCTCTTTCGAGCGCTTCCGCCATGGCACCGCGAGAAGCCAATCGAGGTAATTGCGAGAAACCGTGGATTCGGCCGACATTGGCGGCATATTTTCAAGCCGCTTCAGTTCCGCGTTTGCTTTTTCCGAGGCGTCTTTAGTCATCCCGGCCGTTTCGATCCGCTTCTTGAGCTCGTCGATTTCACTCTTTTCGCCGCGGCCCAGTTCCTTCTGGATGGCCTTTATTTTTTCGTTCAGGTAATACTCTTTCTGTGCCTTTTCCATCTGGCGCTTAACGCGGCCCTGGATGGTGCGGTCTACGTTCAGCTTTTCGATCTCGATATCAAGCATCTCGGCTACTCGAGTCAGGCGATCGATGGGATCGAAAACTTCGAGCAGATCCTGCTTCTCCTCAATGGTGAGCTGAAGATTAGCGCCCACAGTATCGGAAAGCTTGCCGGGGTCATCCACGCGAATTGCGGAGATCATTTGCTCGTAATTGAGGTTTTGGCTGAGTTTTACATATTGTTCGAATAAGGTGGTGACGCGGCCGACCAAGGCTTCGAGCTGCGTTCCCGCCTCGATTTTGTAGTTGTTGGTGCGGACAACGGCGCGAAAAAAGCCATCTTCGTCCGAAACTGAGATTACTTTGGCGCGTTCGACGCCTTCGACCAGAACCTTGATGTTGCCGTCCGGAAGCTTCAGGCTTTGGACAATGTTGACGACGGTGCCGATGCTGTAGATTTCATTGGGCGACGGCTCATCGATAGAAGCATCGTGCTGCGTGGCCAGGAAGATCTGTTTGGTGGTGGCCATCGCTTCTTCCAGAGCGCGAACACTCGACTCCCGGCCTACAACAAAGGGAGTCATCATATACGGAAAAATGACGACGTCCCGAATGGGCATCATCGGTAAACGCTTTGTGTCGGATTTTTCTTTAGAGGTGAGCATGGATTTCAGGAGAACTGCGAGGCGGGCAGGAGATACGGGGCAATCCAGCCCCGGTTCAGCCAGCCTTTTCGAGCAGAGTAAGACTGATCTTTTGCGACGTTACCATTTCACGGGTCACGGTGAAATCGCGAACTTTTTTATACGACGGAATGTAATACATCAAGTCTAGCATCAGCTCTTCGAGGATCATTCGAAGGCCGCGGGCCCCCACTTTTCGCTCCATGGCAAGAACGGCGATGGATTCCAGGGCGTCGTCGGCGAACTTTAGCCGGACATTCTCAAACTCAAACAACTTCTGATACTGCTTGATGATTGCGTTTTTGGGCTTGGTTAAGATTTGGACAAGCGCGTTCTTGTCCAAATCCTCAAGCGTGGCGATTACCGGAATTCTTCCGATAAACTCCGGAATAAAACCAAATTTCAAAAGATCGGCCGGCTGCAATTGTTGGAGCAGTTCAGTATCACGATGGGCTGTAATTCCGATAGCGCCAGAACGATGAGAAGTCGGAGGCGCAGGTTCCTCTAAAAAGCCAATCGACTTTTTGCCGACACGACGGGAGATCACCTTATCGAGCCCTACAAAGGCTCCGCCACAGATAAACAGAATATTTGACGTATCAATCGGCGTAAATTCCTGGTGCGGGTGCTTGCGGCCGCCTTGCGGGGGGACGTTCGCGATCGTGCCCTCCAGAATTTTCAGCAGTGCTTGTTGAACGCCTTCGCCCGAAACATCTCGTGTGATGGAGGGATTTTCGTCTTTTCGGCAGATCTTATCGATTTCATCGATGTATATAATGCCATTCTGAGCTTTCTGGACATCGCCATCCGCGGCCTGGAGCAGCTTAAGTATGATATTCTCCACGTCCTCGCCGACGTAACCCGCCTCGGTCAGAGTGGTAGCATCCACGATTGCGAAGGGAACATCCAAGATGCGCGCCAGAGTCTGCGCCATTAGCGTTTTTCCGGTCCCCGTGGGACCGATCAGCATGATGTTCGATTTCGACAACTCGACGTCTGAATTGCGGGCCTTATTCAGATGAATGCGTTTGCAATGGTTATAAACTGCAACCGCCAATTTCTTCTTTGTAGCGTCCTGCCCGATAACATATTGATCCAAAAACTCTTTTACTTCGAGCGGCTTGGGAAGCTTTTGGGGACCGGCGGAAGGTTGATCCGTCTTGTCATCTTCGAGGATTGAGTTGCAAACACCAATGCACTCATCGCAGATGAAAGCGCGGGGATAATCGCTAGGCGACGAGATTAGCTTTCCGACGACATCCTGGCTTTTGTGGCAGAAAGAACAGCGCAGGGTATCATCGGTTCCGGCACGCTTCACGGATATCTCCTCTTGTGCGGCGGTTTCGGGCGCAACGGTTGAAACTTGGACAAGGCAGCAACCTTCTTCATTATTACCTGAAGTGAAATCGTAATCAACGGCTCAAGGGGGCGAAACGACTTTTTACGATGCCGATTTCTCGGCCTGGTCGAAAAGGAACTGCAAGGTTTTGCTGGTTTGAATCCGGGACGCGATCCGGCCGAGCATACCGTTTTTTTCCAATTTTGGGCGAAAAGAGAGAACAGGCTCACGCTCCTGCCTGGCCATACGTTCCACTTCGCGGTCCACTTCTTCGTTTGAAGCAAAAATGGACTCGCGCTGAGAAACCGCATCCAGAAGAAGAGACGCTTTCACTTCACGGCGAGCGCGGTCCTGCTGCGTTTCTTTGATTTTTTCCCAATCGAGATTGAGCGATTTCGGGTCTACACCTTCCGCCGCAAGCGAGCGAAGACTTTGGTCAATGCGGTTCCGGATTTGCTGGTCGACAAATACATCGGGGACAGGAAAATCATGCGCATCGACTAATAAATCGACCAATTTATTTTTTGCGATTTCCTGAGACTCACCCTGTTTTTGGGCGTAAATACTTTTTCGGACAGCATCGCGTAATTCATCCACCGTTCGGTAGTCGCCCAGATCTTGCGCAAATTCGTCGTTCAGCTCGGGCAATTCTTTGCGGCGAACGCCTTTGACGACGCAGTGGAAGCGAACGGTTTTGCCAGATAGTTTCTCCTGGCCATAGTCGTCCGGGTAGACTACATCGAAATCCTTCTCTTCCCCTGGAGACATACCGCGTAAGTTTTCAGAAAAGCCTTCGAGCGTTTCTTTGCCGCCGATTTGAATAGTAATTTCGTCGGTTTTTACGGGCTCGTCCGCTCCGGAGATACTCTCGAGTGAGATCACGGCGAAGTCTCCGTCCACCAGCGGCCGAGGCTCTTCATTGACGAAAGTGCCTTTTGTGTCACGAATCTGTTCGATCCGGGCGGCAATTTCATCGTCAGTCACCTCGGGGTCGGAATATTCGACTTTGATTCCGCGGTAGTCGCCGAGCTGAATATCGGGAGAGACTTCGAATTCGGCTTTGAAGCGTACCGGTTCACCCGGGTGGAAGTGGACATCTACAATATCAGGACGAGCAACAGGCCGCAGATTCTCACGCTTGATTTCTTCGTCGAGAAACTTGGGCACCAAATTTTCAAAAACCTGCTGGCGAATATCGCCTTCGAAATGCTTACGGATCAGCGTACCAGGTGCTTTTCCCGGACGAAAGCCAGGAATTTTCGCGCGCTTTTGGAACGACTCGACAGCTTTTGCGGTTTCCTGCTCCACCGCATCTACAGGTATGGTGATTTCAAGGGAATGCTTACAACCTTCGACCAACGCCAATTCAGATTTACCTCGGGGATTGAAACGCTAACCTCTAGAATAACATTCCGTAAAACCCGCTAAAGCGTGCGCAGATGGAACCCGCCATCTACGTCAATTACTTGACCGGTGGAATAGTCCAAATGGCCGTTGGCGATGGCGCGAACTGCTCGGGCGACGTCGGATCCCTCGCCCATGCGCCGTTGGGGCAGCAGGCCGGAGGCAATCCGCTCTTCGTATACCGTTTCTACCTTGGCGATCATATCCGTTCTGATGATGCCGGGTCGAATTTCAAAGACTGGGATGCCGTGTTCCGCGAGTCGTGCTGCCCAGAGTGAGACCACCATGCTTAGAGCGGCTTTCGAAATACAGTACTCTGCGCGATTGATTGAGGCTGTATAGGACGAGATGGAAGTCACAAAGACAATTCGCCCGGAACGCTGGTTCAGCATGGCGCGTGACGCGAGTTGTGTGAGAAAGTGCGGGCCGCGAAGATTGACGGCTATCAGTTCATCGAAGCTCTCGGGAGTGCTCTCGAGAATGTCCCGGCGTTCGCGGGGTGCCATTCCTGCATTGTTGACGAGCAGATCCAGTCGGCCGTATCGGGCCAATGGACCGTCGATGAGAGCTTGACGGTCGGCCTCAACCGAGACATCGCATGGCGCGATGAAGCACCCGGTCTCTTCAGCCAGGGATTGCGCCGCGTCCAGACGCCCCCGATAGGTCGCCACGACGAGATGAGTTGTAGATAATTCGGCTGCGATGGCCCGGCCAATTCCCCGGCTGCCACCAGTAACGATAGCAACCGGCCGATCCATTTAAACGCGGGCGCTTTGAGAAAGAGTGAACACCAATCGGGTTTCTGAGGGAATGCGAACGCGCTGGCCATGGCCCAATTCCTCGACTCCGGTGCCCACAGCGGCTCCTGAACCCGCGCCGATTGCCGCGCCTTTTCCGCCGCCGGCGATTCCACCAACAATGGCGCCTAGCGCCGCTGTGCCGCCGATCACCTTTGCGCTGCGCGCACCGCGAGAACTACTCTCCTTGATAACGTCTTGGGTAGAAATGTCGACCAAGCGGCCATTCACGTTGACGGAGGTCAGGATTACTTTCAGCACGGTGCGGCCTTGGATCTTACCGGACTGCTGATCCTCAACAAGGCGCGCTACCACTTCCGCGCCGCGTTGAATCACGGGCTCTCCGTTTACGAGGACTGGTTCATCAATACTTGCGCGGAAGGTGTCGCCGCGCCGGGCTACGTCTGAGTCGATGGAATCGATCATCCGCACTGTCAATTGCGTTCCACTGGGCAATTCGAAACCGTTCGAACCTGGGGACGACGGAGGATAAGGAGCGGCCGCTGAGGATGAATAAAGCGGTGCTGGAGGCGGCTCGCGATTTGCCAGACCTTCCTGTGCCGTATGGTTGGAGTTGGCGAATTGGACGCCAGCTACGTTGTCGACTGCAAAAGACTCAACCCGGTCACCGACATTCATTCGAATCTCACGGGCTGTACCACCAAGGAACATGCCTTCAACAACATTACCGTTGCGAAGCGTAAGCGTATCGGCCAATACCTGGGGCGTAAAAGCTATCGCCAGAGAGATCAGTAGTTTTCTGAAAACTTTCATAGGAAACTCTTGATCCAATCTGACGGCGGACCTCTATGCCGCGTTGCGCTTTTTGAAGCTTGCGGCCAACGATCGCGCGATTCCCTTTCCTTTTTCTAAGGCGACGGAATAGGCCTCTTTGGCTTCTTGCTTGTTCATTCCGCTTCCCGTACGGTGCAGACGTTCCAGGCCCAATCCCACAACGTAAGTTCCTGCAAAAGCGATTGCCGCTTTCGGAATTAACCCTCCGCCCAGCGGAATTTTTCCAATCAATTCCCGGGCGATAGCGCGCCAACCGAGAGCGCCGGCAGCAATCGAGGCGAGTTCCATTTTCTGCTGCGCGTAACCAACGGGCCTTCCATTTGCCGCCGCAATCAGGAAAGCCATGCGGACCTGATTGATAGTGAGAAACGCAGTGTCGCTTGCGAACTCACCCATAGCCCAAGGCAATTCAAGCAAATTGGGAACTACATTCGGCAGCGCCGTGACGAGCGAGAACATCGCATTTTCACGTGCGGTCCGCTGGATGATTCGCGTCAAGACAGATTGCCGGAAGACAGGAAATTGCCGGGACAACGGGATTTCGAGTTCCGGTTTTGCATCCAAAATGGCCGTGAGTGAAGCATCCGCTGTGCTGACCGAAAAAGGGAACGCGCCAGCAGGACAGACGGAGTCTTCGAAACAAAGTACGACATCGTGAAGGTCGAGCGCCGAATTTGCGCTCAACCGGTGAATATGCGATGGAGAAGCAGGCCCAACGCTGGTGAGAAATCTCTCCATCGCGGTAAAACCGGATTCGGACGTGGAAGCGATCCCCACAGAAATTGTCCGCTCCGCGAGCTTGCGTACGTCAGAAGGATTTAATTGCGCGAGCGCAGCCTTTATGTCTTTGACCAGATTGAGCGACATGACCTCTCCGCTCTCATAGTATCGCTCGCACCCGCAAGAAATCTCCGGGCTGTACTCTAAGCGCTACGTTTCCGGCGCGCCACTCTGGCGGTGACTGCGGCAAGCAGCAAGCCTGTTCCAATCAGGACGGCAGGCGCTGGCTCTGGCGCGGAAACACGATTTAAGCTGGACGTTGCTGGGAGAATCGTAATAAATTCCTGCACTTGGCCAGTTTTGAGAACTGGACCCTCATTCGTCACCACGCGAAAATTGTCGTAGTTGATCGTCATATAGTTCTTCTGCGCTTGCTCTAACCAGAACGAAGAGGAAGGAGTGGGCGCTTCACTGGGATCGAAAATCTGCCAGATGGTGGCGTGGATATCGCCCCATTGCGAGGTGGATTGCTGCGCGAACTGCGTATCGAGCCAGCCGATCTCCTGATACTTCACTGCGGCGTTTGCGACATCGCCATACCGAGTCTGGCTGAGATCTGATCCGGTTGTAATCTTACTCAGATTCGCGCGCCAAGTCTGGCCGAAGTTCACGTCATTGGCAAAATCGTCACAATATAGCGAGACATTTTGGCTTTCAAGCTGGCCGTAATATTCGCCAATATAGTAGCCAAAAGCGTTTTCGCCATTGACGCCTGTAAAGGTGGCTTGAATCGTCGAAGCAAGCCCGGAGGACGCGGCGAGAGCGCCGCAGACAAAGAAACGGAGGAAAACTTGATTTCTCACGCCCACTAATCGGCAGGCAGCGAAAAAGACTTTATACCGACTGAAGGGGTTTTACCGCAATTTGTAAGCTGGTGCCCAAGAGAGGACTCGAACCTCCACGAAGTTGCCCTCACTACGACCTGAACGTAGCGCGTCTGCCAGTTCCGCCACTTGGGCTTACGACTCGAAGTCTACCAGATTTGGTTCAGAACTTCAGCGAGACGGTAGCCTGCTTTGGCAAGCTGTTCCTCCACCAAAGGCGAGGCAACGTCCTGGTAAGCGGAGCCGATTTTGATGTGCAGATCGGTATACTTTTGCGCGTGATCCTTGCAGCTTTCCGATGCTTTGAACGGCTCGGTATCTACTTGCGGCTCGAGTTTCCCGTAAACAATTTTTTGCGCCAGCTCATGGGATTCGAAAGCCCATTTATCAAACTCGATTCCGTGTTTTGTCCACGCCTTAAATTTTGAATCGAACTTTTGATCGAGCGATTGCGCGACGGTTGCCAGCGAAGCACCTGCAGGAAGCATGGCGCGGTTTACAATCATCCCGTCCCACACGCTATGCAGGTTGGTGATTTTCGAATCGCCGAGGAACTCGACTGGTGTACAGTTTCCTCCCTGATCATTATTTGAGGTGGTATGGAGCGGCTGGTGAAGATCGCCAACTAGATGAATCAGGTAGCGCAATGCCCTAGCACGCTCCGCGTCACTCTCCTTTTCATCGTGCAGGATGTTCAAGTTGTAGCGCAGAGCGGTAAGAATGCATCCCGTTCTCTCTTCCCCATTGTTCATAGGGCCAACTGCTTTGCACCACTGCTCGATATCACCGCGCTTCTGGCCGAGGGGGATATCCATATAGTGCCAGTCACCGGTCTTTTCGGTCTTCTTCACGTCGTCCGCCCAAGTGGATGCGTCCGCCATTAAGTTATTTGGGACGTTCTGACAGAAGCGGCGTAACGACGGATCGACGGGCTGCGACTTTAAAAGCGCATTCACACCTGCAAGAGCAGCCGGGGTGAGATGGTGTTCTGCGATCAGCGCGACAATTTCATGCCCTTCGCACCACCAGGCCGAGGCCGGCGATGCAAGCAGAAGAAGGAGCAAGAATCGATACATCTACTTAGTGGCGCGGTCACCGGAAGGTGTCGCGTCACCCGGCGTTAGACCCATTGCCCACTTGATTGCTTCCAGCCACATCTGCTGAATGTCTTTGCGGTCTAGAACTGCGTTTTCGTGTCCCAGCGAACAATAAAAGACACGTCCTTTGCCGTAGTTCTTGACCCAGGTGACTGCGAAGTCTCCGTCGTCGCGCTTGATCCGCTTGTTCGTCATGTCCACGGAAGATGTGTCAAGGCTCATCAGTACCCGCAGGTCTTTCCGGGAATAATCGCGAAACTGATAGATTTCGTCGTTCAGGGTGATGCTGTTTCCGAATTGCTTCATCCCGGGGAACGTGTGGTCCTCGATCTTTATCTTTACTTCCTGGTGCCATGGATGATCGTTGAAATATCCGCCAATCATCTGGCCATATTCCGGCCACTTGTAAAAGGTATCGGTCGCGCTATGCATCCCAAGGAAGCCTTTGCCATCGTCCTTCACGAAAGAGAGAAGCGCGGCCTTCTGTTCGTCGTTCATGTCGAGCTCGCCTGTGGTGTAAAAGACTACAGCATCGAAGTAGTCCAGATTCTTGGCGTTTCTCGGCAGCTTCTGTTTGGTGATTAACTCCGTATCGCTGCGCAGGTAAGCATCAAAAACGCCGGATTCCTGTCCGATCTTCTCCAGCATTGCCATGGCATGGGAGACAGAATCGTGCTCGAACCCTTTTACTTCGCCGATGACCAGAAGTTTCTTCCGCTTTGGCGGCTGCGCGGAGGCGGAAAAAAGAAAAAACGAAGCCAATATGGCAGTAGCGGCAAGCTTGGCGAACTTAGTCCGGGTGAACTTCATCTTGGAATCTCCCGCCGAATTATCTCAGGTTTTCAACCGCCTGAGCGTGTAAGTATCAGGCTTCATGCTGCCGTGCTCCAAACGTTTCAAGTCGTCATTCACGTGAATCATCTTGCCGTTGATGTGATTGGACCGATTTGAGGCGAGAAACAACAAGAAGGCAATCTGACGCTCAGCCGGTACGCCGCCGTTTTGACGAATCTGGTGTGCATCGGCGATTTCGCCGGCACCGGCCAGATCTCCCGCGCTGAGAATTTCGTCCGTCATGCTGGTATAAGCGCCGCCCGGGGCGAAACTATTGATTTGGACATTATGGTCCTCTACTTCGCCGGCAATACATTCCACCAGACGGACCACCGCCGCTTTCGAAGCGGCATAAGGAGCAAAGTTGGGGCGGGCAGTTGCGGCGCCGCCCCCAGTAAGCACGATAATCTTTCCGGACCGCCGTTCGACCATACCCGGCAACACCGCGCGGATCGCGTTCATCACACCGAGGACGTTGGTGTCGAACGTTTCTTGCCATCGGGGGTCGCTGCCGGTCGAAAAAGGTCCGATCGGTCCTTGAATCGCCGCCGCTGCAATCAAAATCGATACGGGTCCGGGCATTGCTTGGACCGCAGCTTCTACCTCTCGCCGGTTCCGAACGTCAGCCGCTAGTGAGATTGCATGTCCATTTGCATGTTCAATCTCCAGCCGGGCGCTGTTCAGGTCTGTTACCGAGCGCGCCAGTAGTCCCACTTTCGCACCCCGGGCTGCAAAACCGATTGCGATTCGCTTTCCGATTCCCCGCCCAGCGCCCGTGACCAACACCGATTTACCGGCAAATTCGCGCAAAATCTAGGATTTCCTTCAATCAGGTTACTGCACGTCAAAATCAAATGAGGCTGTTTCGGGACGTCCGGCGTGCTGAATCTGAATAAACATACGATAGCGGCCCGGTTTCGGAGAGCCGTAAGGAAATCCGAATTGCGCGGAAGAATGCATCATCATCTGATGACCATCGTGCATTTGGTTCGCGGTGAGCGCCAGAGATGCCATCGGCACAGTACCCGAGGGATGGACGTGAGCGAAAACCGAAGCATCCGCGCTGATGAATTCGGCGTGCGCGGCCATTCCCATATAAAGCTCCAAGTCCGTGGCCGGCTTGCCAGAGGCGTCTTGAACTTCAAATGTGAGGTGCTGCAGCTTTCGGGGAGTAATCGGACCCGTAGCGGAAGTCCGGATGACGCGATATTCGTCGGGCAGGAGAAAAAACGATTTTTGCGGATCGAATTGGGAGAGCGGGGGCGCGGAACCTTCCGCATCGTCGCCGGCGAGCGGCGCTCCAGAAGTGGCTTGCGCGAGTTCAAGATCGGCCACCGGTGTTTCCGGAAACCCGCTGCCGTGCACGATGTCGGCGAATAATTTGTAGTGACCTGCGGCTAGCGGCGGCATAGGACCGGCGAATTCGCTGCCGCTTTTCCACTCCGGGTGCAGATGCCACATGCGATCCATCTCCGGCATGCGAACGACGAAGAGATGCATCAGATGGCCATGGTCAGGAAGAAAATCTCCGGGCTTCCGCGTGGGTTCCAGTTTCAGCGTAAGAACACCATTCTTCAGCAAAGCCTGCATGACCGGTTGCTTGTAGACGTGATCGCGATAGCCTTTGGCTTCAATGCTCCACCACCAGTTACCGAGGAAGAGCATCCCGACAAGAGCAGCCGTGGCGGCTGCCATAATAAGGTTCGACTTGCC
>JAVHMZ010071641.1:0-11081 GCA_034782995.1 Amazona versicolor | reverse complement strand
TCTCAGCTCCACGCACCCGGTCTCGCCGCGGGCCTGCTCTGGGCCTTGGGCGCATTTTCCATCCTTCTCGGTGCTAACGCCGCCCCTGATGTCGGTATCAGTCCCACGACACTACTTGTGGTTCCGCTTCTGGCCGTTTTGGTTTGCATCGGCTTGGGCGCACTACGTTGGAACGAGGTCTCAGGTGTTCCGACAATCGCCCGGCGCGAACTCGCTATTGCGATTATCTGCTTTGTAATTGGGCTGACAGCAGCAGGATTAGCAGTCAGGTCTTAGATCCGGAGAGCACCTTCGCCATCCGGCACAGCATCAATGTAAGTGAAAATGGACTTATGTCGCTCCGCGACCACATTTCGGCCATAAAGCGGGAAGATCCGGCAGCTAAGAGCGATCTCGAGATCCTGCTCTGTTACCCCGGTCTGCATGCGGTGCTAATTCACCGTGTCTCGCGCTGGTTTTATCTGCGCAAACGCTTCGTCATTGCGCGCTTCATCTCCCAGTTCGCCCGCTTCCTTACGGGCATCGAAATTCACCCGGGCGCCACCATCGGCAAGCGGCTGTTCATCGATCACGGCTTGGGCGTTGTCATCGGCGAGACTGCCGAAATAGGCGACGACGTTCTGCTCTACCAGGGCGTCACCTTGGGTGGCACCGGCGGCGCACACGACAAACGTCACCCAACGATCGGCAATCGGGTGGTAGTCGGAACCGGCGCTTCTGTACTCGGCAACATTACCCTTGGCGACGACGTGAAGGTCGGCGCGGGATCAGTAGTAGTCCATTCTGTGCCAACCGGATCTACTGTCGTCGGCATTCCCGGACATATCGTGAAAGTGCGTAGCAAATCGCTCGGCACGCTCGAGCACGGAGAGGTGGCCGCGTCAGGCGAAACGGAGCCGGCCGATGTGGAGCAGCTGGCTGACCGCATTCGCGAACTCGAAGCGCTCCTTAGCATGCTACTTGACGATCGTGTCGGTCAAGCGCGCGGCTGACTAAAGCGATACCTCAGGCTGTTCGCCGCTAATTTCCGCAACTCTTCACGGCTGAAGCCAAACACTTCGGCCGCCTTGCGAAATTCGCCGTTAAGATCAGTCGCAAACAGCGCCGGATCATCGCTCCCCAGCACCATTGGCACGCCCGCTTCCCACAATTGCCGCAGCGGATGATCGCCGAGGCTTGCCACCGCTCCTGTGCACACGTTGCTTGACGGGCAGACTTCCAGCGGAATGTCCCGCTCGATTAGAGCCGCTATCAGCTTTGAATCTGCGACGCTTCGAATGCCATGCCCGATGCGCTGCGCCCCAATCTTCAAAGCCTGCCACACGCTTTCTGGCCCGGCTGTTTCGCCGGCATGCGCCGTAAGTCCCAGGCCCGCTCGCGCCGCATCCGCGTACAATGCCTCAAAAGAAATTGCCGGTCCACGTTCTTCATCTCCGCCGATCCCGATCGCCACCACACCCGCTCTTCTGCACTCTTTGGCGAAAGAAAACACGCGCTCAGCGGGTCCGGTTCCGAATTGCCGAATGGCGTCGAAGATCCAGCCGACCTCGACCTTTCCGAAGCTCCGCACTTCACGATTCATCGCTTCGAGAACCGGCCCGGGGTCTTGCTGCTTCCAGAAAATCACGCCCACTGAAAGCGTAATTTCGGCATAAGTGATGTTCTGCGCAGCAAGCTGCTCCAACAACCGTCGCAGCGCGAGCCCATACGCCTCAGGCGAATTCAGCTTTTGCGTCACCCACACGTACGCTTTGAGAAAACCGGCGAAATCCGAATATCGATACATCGCCCGAATCTCATGCAATGGTACGGCCGGCCAAAGCTCGTGAAGCGTCTCGGGCTGAACGCTGCCTTCCAGGTGCAGGTGCAGTTCAGCTTTCGGCAATGACCGAATGTAAGCTTCCAACTCGGGATCTCGCGCCGTCACTCAATCCAGATTGCCAGACCAGCCAAATCTCACGGCCACGCAGTCTGACTTGACATAATAAACGAGCGATGACTGATCAAGAGATAGAGGCGATAGCGGGCGGGTACCACGGAGATCCATTCGCCGTGCTGGGACCGCACGCCTCCAATGCCGATAGCAAAAACGGTTGGGAGATACGAGCTTTTTACCCGCATGCCAAGAGCATCGATGTTGTCGCTAACGGTAAACCGGTCGCCATGGAGCGCGTCCACCCGAATGGCGTCTTCACCGCGCAAATTCCGAAGCGCCCTGAAGCTTACAAGTTCCGTATCTCCGATCATGCCGGAGCTTCCACCGAGGTGGAAGACCCGTATCGCTTCCCTCCTCTGATCACTGACTTCGATCTTCACCTCCACTCGGAAGGTACGAATTTTGAAGAGTACAACATGCTCGGCTCTCACCTCGCCACAGTCGAAGGAGTGGCGGGTGTACGCTTCGCGGTCTGGGCGCCGAACGCCATTGTGGTCAGTGTCGTGGGAGATTTTAACGGCTGGGACACGCGGCGCAATCCCATGCGGGCCCGCACTGGCGGCGTCTGGGAGATTTTCATCCCTGAACTGAAGGAAGGAGTCCCCTACAAGTACGCTGTGCAATCTCGCTTCCGCGGTTACAGCCAAATGAAGTCTGATCCTTTTGGCTTCCAGATGGAAGTCCCACCTAAATCGGCTACCGTAGTGACCGACCTAAGCAAGTACGAGTGGCATGATCAGCCGTGGCTCGAAGAGCGCGGCCGCGTCAATCATCTTGAAAGCCCCATATCGGTCTACGAAGTCCATTTGGGTTCGTGGAGGCGCGATGAACACAACCAGTCGCTCTCGTATAAACAGCTGGCCGACAAGCTGGTCTCCTACGTGAAAGAGATGGGCTATACGCACATCGAACTCATGCCCATCGCCGAGCACCCATACACTCCATCCTGGGGTTATCAGGTCACCGGCTACTTTGCTCCTACGTCACGTTTCGGTCCTGCGCAGGACTTCATGTACTTCATCGATTCCTGTCACCAGGCCGGCATTGGCGTGATCATGGACTGGGTTCCGGCGCACTTCCCGAAAGACGCGCACGGCTTGGCTTATTTCGACGGCACCGCGCTCTACGAACATCAGGATCCGCGCCTCGGCGAGCATCGCGATTGGGGAACGCTCATCTTCAACTTCGGCCGCAACGAAGTAAAGTCATTCCTCATCTCGAACGCTATGTTCTGGCTGAAGAAGTATCACATCGACGGGCTGCGCGTCGATGCCGTTGCTTCGATGCTTTACCTCGACTATTCACGCAAAGCGGGCGAGTGGCTGCCCAACATCTACGGCGGCAACGAAAATCTAGAGGCCATTGCATTCCTTCGAAAAACTAATGAGCTTGTTCATCAAGTTCCGGGCGCCATCACTGTTGCAGAAGAATCGACTGCCTTCACCGGAGTCTCGCGTCCCGTTTACCTGAACGGTCTCGGCTTCACTATGAAGTGGAACATGGGCTGGATGCACGACATGCTTCACTACTTCGAGCGCAATCCGATTTACCGCCGCTATCACCAAAACGACATCACCTTCAGCATGGTGTATGTCTTTACTGAAAACTTTGTCCTGCCAATCTCGCACGACGAAGTAGTCTACGGCAAGCGCTCTCTGCTCGACAAAATGCCCGGTGATGAGTGGCAACGCTTCGCCAACGTGCGTGCGTTTCTCGGCTACATGTGGGGCCACCCCGGCAAGAAGCTGCTGTTCATGGGAAGCGAATTTGGCCAGACCGCAGAGTGGAACTCAGAAGGTCAAGTCGAATGGTGGCTGCTGCAGTTCGACATCCATCGCAAGCTGCGCGACTACTGCATCGCACTTAATAATCTGTATCGTAACGAGCCTGCCTTGTTCGAGATTGATTTCCAGGGGTGGGGATTCGATTGGATCGACTTCCACGACGCTGACAACTCGATCGTCTCGTTTATACGCCGGGCCAAGCGGCGCGAAGATTACCTGATTTTCGTTTGCAACTTCACGCCGCAGCCTCATCCCGCTTACCGCATCGGCTTCCCGGAACCGGGGCTGCACAACGAAATCCTTAATTCAGATTCCGCCGTCTTCGGTGGCAGCAACATGGGCAACTCGGGAGCAGTAAACGCCGTGCCCACCCCGTCGCATGGCCGCCCAGCCTCTGCCGAGATCGTTGTTCCGCCACTAGGCGTCATCGTACTTAAACCGGCCCGCCCGCTGCCGCCCTTACCAGCACCGCCGCCCGCCAGCACAATGAAAGAACTGCCGGTCGAGACGCTGCCCGGCTCATTACCGGAAGAGTTGAAGAAGATTTAGCAGAGCGGTCGCGAATTAAACAGTTATCTCCAAATAATCTGTCTGGCTGTCGTAAAACGATCCGCTGACGGGCTCTTAGTCCGACTCCTTCAGCTGCGATAGCAAGTAGGATCGTTCAGCTTTCGTCATGTTGCCGTCGGCCGAAAATGCTGGCGCGGCGAGCACCAGCGCAATCAGTACCGGGATCTTCCTCGAAAGGTCATCGATGTGCATCGTCTTCTCGTTTCAACTTAGCCGATGGTCGAGCCTATCTGTCTCTCAAAAAGTACTCACGCCAATTCTTTCAAACTCGATGAGAGTTCGAAAGTTCCATCCACGATCTCGACAAAGTTCCTTTCCTCACGCAAAATCAAGCGCTTCGTTTCCGCAGTGAGGAAGTTTTCACGAGCTTCGAGATCAGACTTCAGCCGCGCCTTGTAGCGTTCATAAGAAGCGAGGCTCTCGAACGCGATCAAACCCCACGCCACATCATTTGTTCCTTCATAGGGAAGGAAATAGCCGATCAGATCTCCACCGCACCGGGGAACGATTCGACCCCAGTTCTCGGCGTAGTTCTTGAACGCGTCCCGCTGAAAGGGGTCAATCTGATAGCGAATTACGCACGCAATCTTCGCGGACTTCTTCCCTGCGGGTGGTTCGTCGGTGGCTGCGCCAGAACCGCAAGTTGGCCAGATCGCCACCAGCGCTACCGCGCCAAGGATCTCTCGCCGCCCCAATCTCTCAGCCAGAGCTTCTTCCGTATACATATCAGAAATGTACAATTCACACAATTACGATAATTTGTTTACGATCAAAGTATGAATGCTGAAGCTCGACCGGACGACTGGGTTTCTCAAATCGCTGATGCCATCGGGGAGCCGGCGCGGGCGCGAATGCTTTTTTGTTTGATGGATAATCGTGCGCGGACTAGCACCGAGCTCGCTGTTTTCGCCGAAGTAACGCCTTCAACCGCGAGCGTCCACCTGAACAGATTGAAGTCGGAGCGCCTGGTCAGAGTGCTTGTCCAAGGCAAGCATCGTTACTACAGTTTGGAGGGGGTCGACGTCGCGAACGCCCTTGAGAGTCTGAGCGTTCTGGCCGGCGCACGTCACGAAGAGTTCGTGCCAAAGACTCCGAGTCGGCTGCTAGCCGCCCGAACCTGTTACGACCATATTGCCGGCAAACTCGGCGTATTACTACACGACCGGATGATATCGCTGGGATGGTTAGCGTCGACCACGGGTGACAGCGCGAATGCCTACGACCTTACGCCAAAAGGGATCAAGAAGTTCGACAGCTTGGGAGTCAATCTTGCGGAAGCTCGAGGGCTTCGCCGGCGATTCGCCTTTGGCTGTTTGGACTGGAGTGAACGCCGCTCACACTTGGGAGGAGCCGTCGGAGCGGCGCTGCTTAAAGTGGCGCTCGACAGAAATTGGGTAAGCCGGGATCTCGACACCAGAGCGCTTTCCATGACGCGCAGTGGCGAACGAGCGATACAAAAAGAGTTCGGACTTCATTATTCGATCTCCTAGCAGGGTTGCCTCCTCGCGCCGAGCGCCTAAAGTTCGAGATTGCCTTTAACAGTCATGTCTTTCAAGCGGAATTTTTTCACTACAGAAAGCGAACCGAAGCGAGTCTCGAACGTGACTTCCTTGTCGCTGAGAGTAATGGGTGTAGAACGCGGAAAGTAGATACGCAAGGTGCCGTCGGCATCGAGCTTGGCGTCGACGGCGGCGAGGGCAGACTTGCCGCGTGGATAAAGGCGTGAGTAGTGCATCACTCCCTCAAGCATCTGCTCCGGATTGCGGGCATCTTCTCCATCACCGCTGCGTGACTCGAGTTTGGGGCGGGAATATTGATTGGCGGGAACCAGCCCTTTCACCACGACAATATACGACTGAGCGGTTTCCTGTGCGGTGCGAGCGGCCTCGGCGGATTCAACCCGTTCGAGGGCCTGACGTACCGGCAACGCGCTCTCCCAACGAACAGTTACGGTAAGCACCGGAGGCATATTTTTGTCGGGGCGTTCGCCATTGCCATCCCAGCGGGGAGCACTGGACTTGGGTCCGGCAATACCTGCTTCGGGTGCACCAGGAAGCGTTGGAGGAGGCTGGGGCGGCGTTTCCTCGCCCGCCAGAGCGAACACGACGTCTGTAGGGCGAGCCCAAGGTGAATCGACAAGCAACCGTTGACAGTCCTGAGGCGTCCACTTACCGGGTTCCATCTTCCACGGCTCCGCGGCTCGCAGAAGAGAGCCTGTGAGCATAAACGCCATGGGAAGTAGAGAGAGAAAAGGCCTTAGCATCTTTTTAGCGGGACGAGCTTCTGAGCAGTCGCGTTGCCGTCCGACTTACGCGGATCAACTTGCAGCAACTAGAGACTATTCGAACACAAGCTCCATGCAAGGTGCGGCAGTCGGCTCAGGCGAATCAGTAATCCTCGCGCGTACGCGGACGCAGAGCCGATGAGCAGTTCGCCAACCATCCGGCTGCTTTTCGGACTACTGATCACACTGATGGCCGTGACTGGCTTTTCGGCCTATGCACTACATCAAGTGGACGGCCTAAGGCATCTGCAAGCAAACATGATTGACCTTAACAGGCAGGATTCTCTGCGCTTGCTAAAGGTAGAGGACGACCTCAATACAATCGACTCGAAACTTCAGGAGTTGGTAAGAACCCGCGACCGAGTGTTGGTCGAGCGGTACTGGCAGCAGTTGCAAGCGACACGGCGGGATGTAGACCAGGTGTTGCGCGCCGAAGTTAAACTCCCGTTAAATCCACGGAGGATTGAAGAACGCGTTGAAATTGCAGACCGATTCTCGAAGTTCTGGAGTGACCTGGACGGCGTGCTAAAGGCGGCACGAACCGGTAACGGGAACAGGGTGCAGCTACTGACGCAGACTTCGCTGATTCCCGCACAGACGGAACTGGCGGCCCAGGTTTCCACCATGCTGGAGCGTAATAACGCGACGGAAGGCGCGCTGGACCAGCGAGTGTCCGAGATCTACAACAGAGCGGCAAACGACATTTACGTACTGCTGGTAGGAACCATTCTGGCTATCGCCGTTACGAGCTTGTACCTGATCTACTCCAATCGGAAACTATTCGCCCAGCTTGAATCGTTTTCGCACCAGAGGAGAGTGCTGGCAGCGAGGCTGATCACGGTACAAGAGGAAGTGTTGCGGTCGGTCTCACGCGAACTGCACGACGAGTTCGGACAGATTCTCACAGCGGTGGGGGCAATGTTGGCGCGGGCGGAAAAACGAAGTGTTCCCAGCGAGTCGCCGCTACGTGCGGAGATAAGCGAAGTTCGTCAGATTACGTACAACACGCTCGAGAAGATTCGCAGCCTTTCGCAGATGCTGCATCCGGCGATCATCGACGATTTCGGTCTGGCGAAGGCGGTCGAGTGGTACACCGGAGTCTTTGAACGTCAGACCGGAATAGAAACGGAGTTCAGTGTCACCGGCCCTATCACGCGAATCGTTGGACAGCCCGCAATTCACTGCTATCGAATCGTGCAGGAGGCATTGACAAACGCGGCGAAGCACTCGGGAAGCAGGCACGCAGCAGTGAACATGGCATTCTCGGACGACCGGCTGACTGTGACAGTGAGGGACTTCGGCAGCGGGCTAGAGGCGACGAAAGGAAGAAATGGAAGCGGCCTTGGCCTGATTGCGATGCGCGAGCGCGCCGAGATACTAAGGGGGAAGTTGGAAGTTTCGTCTAATCCGGCAACCGGCGCTACAGTAGCAATCACAATGCCCATCCGAGGCGAGGAAGCGGCTGACGATTCAGTCGCGAAAGGTTCTGAAGAAAGAGTTTTAGTGGATAAGTCATGAACAGTCAAATAACCGTGCTACTGGCGGACGATCACAGCCTAGTCAGGCGAGGATTCCGGCGCATACTCGACGACGACGAACAGATGCGGGTGGTAGGCGAGGCGAGTACCGGGTTAGAAGCCATCCGGATGACGCACGAGCTGAAGCCCCAAGTAGTGGTAATGGATCTCTCGATGCCGGAGCTAGACGGCGTTCAGGCAACGAAGGAAATCGTGAAGCACGATCCCGAGACTCACGTGCTTGTATTAAGCATGCACTCCGATGACAACTACGTGCGGAACGCTTTGGATGCGGGGGCGAAGGGCTATCTACTAAAGAGTGCGATCGACGTAGACTTGGTCGGGGCCATCCGGGCGGTAGCAGAAGGTGAGACGTTCATCGGCGAGGGATTGAAGTATGTCGCCGGCAAGCAGGATGATGAACTGAAGCGTCTCACTGCGCGAGAAAAGCAAGTGCTGCAGTTGATCGCGCAAGGAAAGTCGAATAAAGAAATTGCTACTTTGCTCGATTTAAGCGTGAACACAGTTTCGGTTCATCGAGCAAACTTGATGGAAAAGATGAACATTCACCGGACAGCAGAACTGGTGCTGTTTGCTATACGGAAAGGCTTGGTAGCGCCTCAATAAGGGGCGCTACCGCCGAGTAACGGACTAATTAACTCGCTTAGCGGCTGCCTTGGCGTCGGTGGCGGCCTTCTTCTGAGCCTGCATTTCGCGAGCTTTGGCGGCTTTCTTTTGGAAGCGATCAACGCGGCCTTCTGTGTCCACAAGCTTTTGGCGTCCCGTAAAGAAGGGATGGCAGCTGGAGCAGATTTCGACGCGCAGATCACCTTTGTGGGTGGAGCGAGTGCGGAATTGAGAACCGCAGGCGCAAACCACGCTCACTTCGTCATAGGTGGGGTGAATTCCTGCTTTCATGATGGATGAGAATACCTTTCGAAAACGGTGGGTTAGTTCGATTTTAACACGAAAACCCCCGATTGCTCATTCGAGCGGACCTCCTGCGATAGTTCAACGACGCTTGTCCAGGCAGCGGGCTGAACCTCGGCTCGCGACCGGCCGCACCTGGGCGCGCAGGGTCGGGAGACGACGTGCGCTCTACCGCGCTCCCGCCAAGTCTGGACGGGCACCCTCCGCATTAGGCTGGGCAACCGGCTCCTCAGTGTACCCGCGGACAGGACGGAGATCGCCGGCTCGCACGGGCACTGGGCAGCCCGGCCATGCTGCCGGCCAGGTGGGCGAGAGTGGGAATGGGATTAGGCCAAGTCCCCGCAGGTCAGGGGAGCGGACAGGCGGTCCTCAGGGACGAGCTCTTGGCCGCCATCCTGACCATCTCTCGTCACGACCCGGGTGCTCGGGGCCTGGTGGCCGGCGTCACCCCCTCGGATGCGTGCGGTTTGGGCCGGTCGTCGGTCCCTCCAACCCCCGCTTTGCCAAGCGGCAAAGCGCCTCCGGTTCGGCCGGCACCGTGTCGCTGCGCTCCCGCACCACTGCCGTCCTCAGGGGTTTCCGCTCCCGCCTTGCCCGTCCCTGGTCAACCGCACCCGAGGGGGAGGACGCAGGCACAGGGCCCCGCGACCTCTCGGGCAGTGAGAGAGATTAGGATCATGGCAACCAAGACCGCCCAGAACACCGCTCCGAAGTCCGCCCCGCGCCAGCAGGTTCGCCAGGCCGTCACCCTGGAGCTCGTCGCCGCGATCACCCCGACCGCCAGCAAGGCCGAGACGATGAGCCGCACCTTCGGGCTGGAGCCGGTCGACTACGCCGGCATCCGCGAGCACACGGAGGAGCACGTGGTCGCCCTGTCCAACGAGCTGCGGGACAACCTCAACGACAAGGCGATGGCGATCTGGCTGCAGCGCATCGTCGGCTCCTTCGTCAGCGGCGCCTACGGGGCGGCCCAGTTCTACGGCTCGAAGAAGTCCGACGCCCTCGCCCTCAACAACAAGCTGATGAACGACAGCCGCGACGAGGACCGCGACGGGGTGAGCGGGTTCGAGAGCAAGGCCGCCCGCGCCGCCAGCTTCGCCGCCGAGATGGGCCTGCAGGCCACCGCCTTGATGGCCGCCGCCGAGGGTGCCGTCCACGCCTACGCCCACGTCACCGGGGACGAGTGGAAGCCCTACGAGGCGCCGATGCCCGCCACCACCAACACCGAGCGCCGGTCCACCGCCACCATGATGGCCGCCCTCGCCGACTGAACGGACCAGGCGGGGGTCGACCGGCCCCCGCCACCCTTCCCTCTGCGACGGAGGACCGGACCATGACGCGCGTCTACGGCGGCTGCATCGAACCCGAGGGCATGGACCTGGAGGACAGCTACGAGACGCGGCCTTGCCCCAGCTGCCGATCACCTGCCCTGCACTGGCGTCTCGAGCGGGCCGAAGGCTCCATCAACATCTACATCGGGATGCGCTGCACCGCGTGCGGCTTGGAGCAGGGGGACGAACCCGACCAGTGAGAACGGGAGAACAGAACCCGCGCTGCGCGCGCCCTCCGGGCCTCCAGGCCGCGCGCGGCACGCCGCGCTTCGAGGCGGCCTTCCGGGGTGGCGGATGGTGGGAACGGACAGGAGAATGCTTCGATCGGGCCAGACTCGACCACAGCTCCCGATGAGCCAACGCCGCGGCAGGAACTCCTCGACAACGACCAAGCCAGGTTGGCCGCACCCGCTCTCGACGACAGCGTCGCAACCGCCTTTCGTGACCGGCGTGGTCGGCCCGTTCGCCGCGGCCCTCTATGGCCTCGCCACCCCTAAAACGGCATACTGGCAACCGTTCGGGCTCGGCTGGCTCACCGCCGCGGCACTCCTCCACTCCGGGGGGCGCACCATGCTGGAAAGGCTGGAACCATGACCTCCGCACAGCTCTACGGCTCGGCAGCCTTGCTCGTTCTCACCGGCCGCGGCTGGGCACTCGTCTGGTGGAACGGCCGCGTCATCGACCGGCACCGCCGCGGCAGCCACCTGGTGCCGAGTCCGGCCACCGAGT
>JAVHMZ010071537.1:0-11086 GCA_034782995.1 Amazona versicolor | reverse complement strand
AGTGTAGTTGCCTTTGGCGCTTGGATAATATAACTCCCGAGCCTGCACGTAGTTTTTCAAGCTTCCTTGCCGGTATTCGAGCCGAATGACAACGTTCGCCGGATTTTTGACGCGCCACATGAAAGTGAAGTACTGGCCGACTTTTTGCTGCGCATCGATCGAGTCAATTGCTCCCCAAACCCGACGTTTGCGTTCGAACTGGATCATGAGTTCGCGGGTAGGGATAGGCGTCGCGCCGGCGCGGGGAGGTGCATTCCGGAAGATGTCAAATTTCCGGAACTCGAAATTGTCGTTTAAGACCAGCGGCAGCACATCCGCGTGGGGGATGGGCAGTGGATTCGCATTTTCGGCTTGGCCCGTCTGAAGCCAGACGGCGCAGCCTACCAGGAAGGTGAACACCCGCAGCAGCGGTGAAGCCAGACTGATTTCCCCTCCCATGGTGCGGAATCAAAACGGGTATAGCACCAGAAGTCAATCTGCAGTGTGCGACGAAGGGCGCGCAACCAGGCCCTTCCCGGCTGGTGCGTACCCTCGCAAGGCACCAGTCAAACCGGGTGCACAGTCAAGTTGTCGCGCGATCATGGCGACACGCACAAAGAGAGTGAAATGACTGACATGCGACCCGGTTAGGCGTCCGCACCGCCTCAACACTCCGGTCACACTCCGGGCATAACCGAAACCACGCACTAGATTATCAAAGCGAAACCGATCGTGATCTGGCATGTTCAGTCTTCTGACCCGCTATGATTTCTGTAAGATTTAATCGTGGTGTTTACATTCCCGACCTCGATTTCTGGCTGGATCCTTGGGACGCTCAGCGAACCGCCTTAATTTCACACGCACACAGTGATCACATAGGCCGGCACCGCGAAGTCATCCTTTCGAGCATCACTGCTCGGCTGATGGCGGCGCGCTTGCCCGGAAAGCGGACGGAACACGTTCTTGAATTCGGTGAGTTGTTCCCCTTTCGCAACAGTCAGATCACGTTGTTACCGGCCGGTCATATTTATGGATCCGCCCAGATCTATTTGGAGATCGGTCAAGGGAGTTTGCTTTACACCGGCGACTTTAAACTGCGCAACGGCAAAAGCGCCGAAGCGGTGCAATGGCGACCGGCCGACACGTTGATTATGGAGACCACTTACGGTCTTCCCAGATACAGCTTTCCGCCGACAGAGCAGGTCATAGCTGAGTTGGTCAAATTTTGCGCCGAAGCTCTGGAAGATCAGGAAGTGCCAGTTCTGTTCGGTTACTCACTGGGTAAAGCCCAAGAAATTCTGGCAGCGCTGCACGGCAGCGGTTTTCAAATCCGTTTACATCCCGCGGTCTATCGGATGACCCAGCTCTACTCGGAACTACACGATCGACTACCTCCGTTTTCGGAGTACGCCGCCGGTGAACTGACCAACAGCGTACTGATCTGTCCGCCCGGAGCGAATCGTACGCGCTTGGTGCAGAAGATTCCGCGACGGCGCACCGCTGCGCTGACAGGTTGGGCCCTGAATCCAGGTGCTGCGCACCGTTATCAATGTGACGCCGTTTTCCCGTTATCCGACCATGCCGATTATCCCGACTTGATCCGGTACGTAGAATTGGTGAAGCCTCGCCGCGTTTTTACCTTACACGGTTTCGCCCATGAATTTGCGAGCGATCTCCGGCAACGCGGGATCGAAGCTTGGGCGCTCGGCTCGGACAACCAACTCGAGTTTGGAATCACCGTTGCGCCAGCGTTGACGAGCAGATTGTTGCCAGCTCCCGACGCAAATCCGGTCGACAAAGAAGACTTTGCGCGATTCGCAATGATCTGCGGCCAGATCGAGAAATCGACTGGTAAATCGCTAAAGGTACGGATCCTGAAAGATTACCTCGGTTGTCTGGAGCCGTCCGACCTGCCCATCGTTTGTACTTTTTTTACCGGACATCCATTCTCCCGATCCGACGGGCGCATCCTGCAGACGGGATGGTCGATTATTCGTAAGGCCCTGATGAAAGCTGCTGCTTTAACGGAGAGCCAATTTAGAAGAATTTCGGCCGGCTATGGTGACATTGGTAAGGTGGCCTACGAAGTTCTGCTCGGGCGAACTCGTCAGCAAGCGATCTCCGTACGGGACATCTTTGAACGTTTCAGCCAGTTGGAATCTGCGAAGGGTCCGATCGCAAAAGCTGACTATCTTGGGACTTGGCTAGCGGAGATGGATGCAGAATCAGGCAGCTGCGTCGTACGCATTCTGACGGGAGATCTACGCATCGGCCTGAAAGAAGGTTTGTTGGAAGAAGGGATAGCTGCTGCCTTTGAAGTCGATGGTACCGACGTTCGCGAAGCCCATATGTTGGTCGGCGACCTTGGTGCTACCGCCGTCCTGGCGTCGCAGAACCAGCTTAGTACGGCGCAAATCACACTTTTTCGACCGGTTCGCTGTATGTTAGCGATCCCTGCCGCTACCTCAGATGATCTATTTCAACGTGTTGAACGTGATTTTCCGGCAGGCCAAGCTCTGGCAGAACCAAAGTACGATGGAATTCGAGCGCAAATTCACGCGGATACAACTCAGGTGCAAATCTTCAGCCGTGATCTTCGCAATATCTCCGGTGAGTTCGGCGAGATCACGCAGCTCCGTTTTGCTGAACCGGTGATTCTCGACGGCGAAATTCTGGCGTACGGTGACGGCCGAAAATTGACCTTTTTCGAGTTGCAAAAGCGGCTGGGTAGAAAACGTGAGACTGATTTGTTCGAGATATCGGACATTCCGATTATCTACGTCGCCTTCGATCTTCTCTGGAGCCGGGGTCGCAGCCTGACCAGGGTACCTCTGCAGGAACGCCGATCCGAATTGGCCGAACTACGCCTTCCTGCGCTCATCCGCGTAGCGCCGGGTTCTCTGGTCCGGAGCGCCGAAGAAATTGAATCCGCTTTTGGCCTGGCGCGAAAAGGAGGCGCGGAAGGCCTGATGATCAAAGATCCCGGCAGTTTCTATCAACCCGGGCGTCGCGGCGGAAGTTGGATAAAATACAAAAAAGAACTCGCTACTTTAGATGTAGTCGTGGTCGGAGCCGAATACGGTTCGGGTAAGCGAAGCCACGTTCTTAGTGATTATACCTTTGCCGTCCGGAACGCCAACACCGGAGTGCTGCAGACGATCGGCAAAGCGTACTCGGGACTTACTGACGCCGAGATCGAGCGCTTGACGGAGCATTTCACGGCCACCACTTTGCGCTCGGAAGGGCGGTATCGCGTGGTTAATCCAGAAATCGTCCTGGAGATCGCTTTCGATTCCATTCAAAAAAGCGCCCGGCACTCCAGTGGTTTGGCTCTTCGCTTTCCCCGCATCAAAGCGATTCGCGACGACAAAACTGCCAACGAAATCGACACGGTTCAATACGCGCTTCGCCTGTCGGGATTAGAAAACTCCGGCAGCTAACGGCGAAGCTTAAGCTCCCATTTCGGGGCTTCTAGGAGCTTGTTCTTTTAGGTAAACTTCGCTTTTCCTTTCGGCAGACACATCCGGGCAAAAAAAACGCCGGAATAAAGTCCGGCGTTTGCGGCGTATGATAAAAAAATTTATTTATTCCGCCGCGAATTGGCCCGGGCCGACTTGCTTCACGCCCCGTAGACGATAAATGCGCGCAAACAGATTCTTCTTAGGTTCAGGCGAGTTAAACTTGTAGCCGTCCGCAACCAATCCTTCGAGAATTTCATTCACGCCCATCGGCGACCCGTTGGATTTTAATACACTAACGACGGCTGGAGCTAAAGGCCCGCTGGGCGACCTGGACCGTCGACCCCGTGCTCGACCATTCAACGCTACCGGTTTGACTCGGCGGCCGCGCGTCGAAGTCGTTGCGCTGGCCTTCGGTGTGACCTCCGACTCATCAGCGACATCCCTAGTTTCACCGCTCACTGCCGCGATGCTGGCGCCTTGCAGCATTTGTTTCAGCTCTGATTCTAACTTTTCGATCCGCTCCTGAATCTCAGCTGCCTTCCTTAACGTGGAGGACGATAATTTCACAGGCCCAAAATATTCTGTGCTGCTAACTTTGCAAGAGCTTTAGTCAAGCGGTTAATCGCAGCTAAAACTGATTCAGTAATTATCCAAATTACCAACCTCTCGAAAAGAATGTTCGCCTCGGTTTCATTTCACTTCGAAGTCGCCATCCTTGAAAAATGTTCGAAGTTTCTAACGTGGTTTGACCGATCGAGATTCTCGGTCCTTCACGTGCTCTAGTGGAATCAGCTACCATCTTTCGTGCGCAGATCGTGCAACCAGGATGTTGGCTGCGCAGGCCTAAATACATAACCGAGTTCCATTGATCTTGCTGCCCGGCGAGGCTGGTGAACAACGGACAGGAAAACCGAGAGCAGGATCTCTCCAGCGGAAAACCGTACCGAAATGCTACGGTCAAATGACCAAACCAATCTCCCTAGCCGCGGGCCGATAAGTTTGAGCTCGGTGGCGACGCACTGGAGACATCTTTTTCGCGAAAAAATCAGGGTGAGATCAGGATTTCACACGCAAGTTGTGGCAACGTGCCGGGCCAAAAAAAGTTTCTTTCATGCCCGATACCATCCGATCATTCGCACCCGGCCGAGTGGAGATACTCGGCAATCACACTGACTACAATGAAGGTTTTGTCTTAGCTGCTGCTATTCATCTTGGCGTCACCGTTGAAGCTAAACGCTTGTCGACTCCGAATTTAGAAATTCGCTCATCTACCGTAGGACGTCATTGCGAGTTCGACGTCGCGAACATTGTTCCGTCACCAACGGAGGAATGGGCCAACTATCCGGCTGGGGTTATCAAAATGCTGCGCGAGGATCACGGTTCGATCCAAGGTATGGCGATCGCTGTTTCCAGCGATCTTCCGCAGGGAGCCGGACTATCCAGCTCAGCGGCGATCGAAGTGGCGACAGGTCTGGCCGCCGCCGCGATCTACGATTTAGATCTTGGTCCCATGACGCTCGCCAAACTTTGCCAAAAGGCCGAGAATGAGTTCGTCGGGGTACAATGCGGGTTACTGGATCAGATCACTTCGGTCTTCGGTGTTGATCATCAAATCGTCTCAATCGATTTCCGGTCGCTCGAAGTGGGAGCCCTGCCTTTGCCTGCCCAGATCAGTTTGCTCATCGTCGACTCGGGTGTTCCGCATTCTTTGACAGGCGGCGAGTACAATGAAAGAAGGACCCAGTGCCGCATGGCGGCTGACGCGCTTGGCGTTCGAGCATTGCGGGATGCGAATCTCAAAAGCCTGGAAGCAACTCCGATGGACCCGATCGTCAGACGGCGTGCGCGCCACATCATCGGAGAAAACGAACGCGTATTGGCGGCGGAATCAGCGTTACGCAATTCGAACCTCGCCGAATTTGGTGAGTTAATGTGGCAGTCGCACGAAAGTTCTCGCCACAATTTTGAGAACAGTACTCCCTACCTTGACGCGCTCGTTACCATTGCTCGTCAGATCGACGGAGTTATCGGAGCACGGTTGACCGGCGGCGGGTTTGGCGGATCGATTATTTGTTTGGTTGAACAGGGGCGAGCGGACGATATCATTCGAGAGATCCAGCACGAATACCAAGAGCAAACGGGCGCGAAATGCTCAGCCAATCTGACCTCTTGTTCGCAGGGGGCCCGTTTGCTCAAATGATGCCGGATCCGCTCTTCGCGAGGAGGCTGCCCAGGCGATCAGGGAGATCGCGCGGCACCCGCACAAACCACGGGACTGGATAAACCTTGATTCACGGTTAGCTTCCCAGCTTAGCCATGCAAAAATCCGAGGATTCCCTGGTCGCGGGCCTGCAGAAATCTTACCGCGAAGTTGGTGGCATCAACAACGTGGATGGATCGAACCTCCCTTCCAAACGAGCGATCGCGCAAATCTGCGAAGACCTCCTCCAGATCCTCTTTCCTGGGTTTCACGACGAAGAGCCGATTACTTCAACGGCGCTGGATCATTTAACGACGACGCGGGTCTGGGAAGTCAAAGAAAGACTGCAAACGGAGGCCTGGAAAAGTCTGCGCATCCGGGAGTCTACGTGCCCTAGCCGACGCGCTGAAGCCATCGTCCGGGAGTTGCTATCGCAGGTGCCAGCCATCCGGTCGGTATTGAGCACCGACGTGGAAGCAGCTTTCGAGGGAGATCCCGCGAGCGCCAGTTACGAAGAAATTATCGTTGCTTACCCTTGCATCGAGGCTGTGGCGATTCAGCGTCTGGCCCATGCACTGTACCAACAGTGTCTCCCTCTGATCCCGCGGATTATGACCGAGTGGGCGCATAGCCGGACCGGGATCGATATCCATCCGGGAGCAACGATCGGCGATTATTTCTTCATTGACCACGGAACCGGTGTCGTGATCGGGGAGACTTGCCGAATCGGTTCCCACGTCAAGCTGTACCACGGCGTAACTCTTGGTGCGCGCAGCTTTAAAAAAGGAGACGACGCGAAAATTAAGAAAGGCGGAAAACGCCATCCGGACGTTGAAGATTAGGTCACGATCTATCCGAACTCCACCATCCTGGGTGGAGACACGGTAATCGGTGCGCGTTCCACGATTGGCGCGAATGTCTTCTTAATGGAGAGTGTGCCGGCCGATTCGTTGGTAACAAACAGCCAAACCGAGATGAAAATCATCTCCAAATTGCGCCGAGAGAATTCCGCCGATCCGGCCTCTCATCAACTATACTACGAGATTTAGTGCCCAGGTTTACCGATGCGCGGACTGGGAAGCTCACTCCGAACCGAATTCGTCTCTGGTCGGATCATTTTTCAGGGTGTCGCGGAATCTTGTTTTCGGCGCGTAGATTACCCGTTGCAGGTAAAGGCCCTCCGCCGGCGCCAGGTAATTGCTTTTCTGACGATTGCCGGGCTGCAGCAACGTTTCCAGCCAGCTCTCGTTGGCTTTGCCAAGAGCTACGCGGACCATTGATCCGGTGATCAGCCGCACCATCCGGTAAAGAAATCCGTCTCCGGTGTAGTCCAGCGTGATCAACGCTCCCTTTTTCCGGACTTGCAACCGCGACAACGTACGAATCGATGTACCGACCGGCGTCCGGCGGTTGGCCGAGAAGGAAGTAAAATCGTGGGTGCCTAAAAAGAGTGGAGCAGCCGCTTTCAATCGGTCGAATGAGGTCTCTGGCGGGACGTGCCACGCGCGTCCGATCTCCAACGGATGTAGAAATGAAGCACGCCAGATCCGGTATCGGTAACACTTACCAACCGCCGAGAAACGCGCGTGAAAATTCTGGCTGACTCGTTGGCAGGTCAGCACCCGAATCTGACGCGGTAGATTCCCGTTCAATGCCGCGAGCCAGGTTGCTTCGGTCCAATTCCGATCGGGCATTTCCACGTGCGCGACTTGACCCGTGGCGTGAACGCCCGCGTCGGTGCGACCAGCTCCATGTACCCTTGGACGTACAGACAAAACGGCGCCCAACGCCGTTTCCAGATGATCTTGAACTCCGTTGCCGTTCGACTGGCTTTGCCAGCCAGCGAAAGCACCGCCGTCATAAGCCAATGTCAGCTTCATTCTGGACACGACGGATCCGACTCAGGAGGCGGCTTTATTGCAAACCCGCCCACGCCAGCGAGTCGAGGTAACTCTGCAAAAGAATTTGCGCAGCAACCTGGTCGATCACCGGCCGGCTCCGGCGGACGTCGCGCCCGGCATCATGCAGCCGGCGCTGCGCCTCCGTCGTAGTCATGCGTTCATCCCAAAAAACGGTTTTGAGTTCAGGCAGCCGTTCCATCAGTTTTTCGCCAAAGGCACGGGCCTTGAGCGCAGCCGGTCCGTGAGTGCCGTTCATGTTGCGAGGGATTCCCACTACGATGCCGGTTACGTTCTCTTGCTTTACGATTTCGATCAGGGCAGACAAGAGTTCCTTGTCATTCACCAGCGTTTGGTGGGGATGCGCCAGCAGGCCGAGCATGTCGGATAAGGCCACGCCGACTCGCTTCTCGCCGTAGTCAACGCCCAACCACCTGACTTTCATTGCAGCTCGTCCGGGAGAGACCCAACGATGGTCTTGAGATTCTCGACTTCGTGCCGGTTACAAACAAGGATCGCGTCTTTGGTCTGCACCACGACGAGGTCGTTCACACCGAGCAACGCCACGTGAAGTTTCTGGTCGGAAAAAACGATGTTATTCGCTGAGTTCTCCAGGGTCAAAGCGCAGTTCGCGACGTTACCACCTTCGCGATGACCCAGATATTTAGCGACCGCGTTCCATCCGCCGACGTCATCCCAGTCAAAAGAAGCCGGCTTCACCAGCACGCGGCTGGCTTTCTCCATCACCGCGTAATCGACGGAAATTCTCGGCAGCGCGGCAAATTTTTCTGCCAGTACCTGCGACAGGTTTGTCGTGTGCCGGATAGCGGCAACAAACTCGGCCAGACGAGGAGTGTGCCGGTTAAATTCGCTGACGATCGCGTTGACGGTCCAAACAAAAATACCGGCGTTCCAGAAAAAGTTTCCACTGCGCCAGAATACTTCGGCTAGATCGACCGCGGGCTTTTCTCGGAATCGAACCACTTCGTAAAGCTCACCGTGGCTCCAGTTCTCCGAGTTACCGCGTTCGATGTACCCGTACCCGGGACAGGCCCAAGTCGGCTTGATCCCGATCGTGATTAAAGCTCGGCGCTCTTCAGCTGCTTGCGCCGCGATCCGCAAATCGCTCTGAAAAGCCGTTCCGTTCTCGATCATGGCGTCGGCGGCCAGAACGGCCATCGTCGCCCCAGGATCCCGCGCTGCTACCATACCAACTCCGAGAGCAATCGCCGGGGCGGTATCACGTTTGGCGGGTTCGGCAACGATGTTAGCCGCTGGATGCGACGGCAAAGTCGCTCGCACCGCTCGTTCCTGCTCGGTATTGGTCAATATGATGATGTTTTCGGGAGGGACCAATCCATCCAGGCGAGACACGGTCTCCTCCAGCATGGTTTTTTCCTTTAGCAGATGCAGGAGCTGCTTGGGGGTGTTACGCCGGCTCAACGGCCAAAAACGTGTCCCGCTTCCTCCCGCCAGAACTACTGCGTAAAAAGAATTCGACATTGGCTTTATCTCACCCGAACTATTGGCTCGAAAACCTGATTGTTTGGTTGCTCCCCGCGTGCGCTCCCGGGCACGAGATGGCAAAAACCAGCTCGGCGCAACGGACCCGAGCGACCTTCCGGGGAGTCAACGCGAATGTAAAGGGTCGATTTCGTATGATGACTGCGCATGACAGGTCCCTCGGTGTATCCATTCCTTCCGCTGTTCTATTTACGGTAACTCAGATCGCAGCCGGGTTCGGTTTAGGAGTCCTGATTTCCGGAAAATGGTCGGGAAGACGGCGGACCATGCTCGCTTTTTGCTTGCTTGGGTTGTCTGGTGCCACTCTCGTGCCGACTTTGACCAGCTTTGTCGTTGACCTCATCAGCGGTCCACGATCGCGTTTAGGTGTCCGTAGACGGCTGCGTTCGATCCGGGAAGATGCCGGTATGCGTCCCGAAGAGGAAATCTTTTAGTTTCGCTGTTCGGGCGCAGAAGAGCTTTCCGGACTGGCCGTTTCTAGAGGCGCTATCAGGTCCGCATCGATGGAATGAGGAAAAGCAATCGATACTCGCCCCACGGTTTCAATTTTAGTCGCGGTAGTAAGATCATCCAGACTGAACACCGACATCGCATCGTTGGTCTGCCAACCGACTCGAACCGCAATTTTTCCAGCGATGGCCATCACGTTCCCGTTCCCGTCTGGAAGTTCTTCCGTGGCTTTCAAGAGAGAAACGTTCGTGACGTATTTCTGCGGGTCATCGGGACAATGCCGAATAAACACCACCGCCTTGAATTGGCGGTTGGGAGAAAGCTCCTGCGACCTGATCTGGTTTTCGCAACGCGCTCCCTCACCGTGGGGACAGCCGGACAGGGCTAACCCGACCCCGGCGACCAGCAACCAGTCTCTTACGACCCGCCGCCAACTCATTGAGCTTGGCGGCGGCGATTCAGAAACACCGTCAAAATACCCTTCATGCGAGTAAGCACGTAGTAAACGGTTTGGCTCCGTGCGCGCACCAGTTCGCTCCCGATGATCTTTGGTACGAAATCAGCCGGAAGCGCCATGATCTCAGAGATCTTGCTATTTTCCAGGCCGCGACAAAGGATGGCCGCCATCGCTCGCGTCAGCGTCTGCACTTGGGAACCCAGGGAGATCCGGAAATTCGCCCGATCCTGGTCATCAACTTTCAGAAAGACGCCGACCGTATCCGTGCATTCCTCGTCCTTGCGGACGTCCTCAAGACTAAATTCTTCCCCGGTCCGGGGCGCCCATTTTCGAGCCTGCTCAGCGTAGGAAATCAATGTTTCGCGACGCTCTTCTTCACCGAGCATCTCGAACAAATCGATGATTTCCTGCAATCCTTGGGGATACGTAGAAGACGTATTCACGAATAGCGAAGATCCCAAGGAATCGAGTTCCCCGCAACGCATAATTGGGCTGTCGCCGACTTCAAGGCTTTTCTATGGGAGCACGCACCGCGTTGCCCCATTCGGTCCAGGACCCATCGTAGTTGCGGACACGGTCAAACCCCAGCAGATGAGTCAGCACGAACCAGGTATGACTCGAGCGCTCACCAATCCGGCAATAGACCATGGTGTCGTCGCTCTTCTTCAAGCCTAAACGATCCACATAGATCTGGTGCAATTCTTCCGCGGACTTAAAGGTGCTGTCCTCGTTGACCGCGGTTTTCCAGGGCACGCTTTTCGCCCCGGGAATGTGGCCACCACGTAAAACGCCTTCTTGCGGATACTCGGGCATGTGGGTGATTTGCCCAGTGAACTCGCCCGGCGACCGGACATCGATCAAGGGCTGGTGAGCTTTGCTTTGAGCCAATGCGTCGGTGAAAAACGCGCGGATTTCTTCATCGTTCCGTTTCGCTGGAGCTGGGTATGAAGTCTTCGCAAAGGTTGGCTTTTCCTTGGTCATAGGGCGACCTTCGGCAATCCATCTGTCCCGGCCGCCGTTGAGCAGGCGCAGATGCCGGTGGCCGAACAAGGTAAAAACCCAAAGCGCGTACGACGCCCACCAGTTCGATTTGTCACCGTAGAAAACGACAACGGTG
>JAVHMZ010071434.1:0-11088 GCA_034782995.1 Amazona versicolor | reverse complement strand
TTTTCACTTCACTTGAGGGCTTTCGGTTTCTTTTTCCCTTGGGCTTCCATCACGTCTGAGCTGCCTTCCGGGCGGCGGCGGTCACTCCTCCGATGTCATCTTTTCGTATCTGCGCCGGGCCATCTGCGCGCCAATCGATTCCTCTTTCTTCATCTTGAAAATTGTTTAGCCCAAGCGGGCATTTTATTGAATTCCCCTTGCTATGCTAGCGCGGGCTCTCCACGGATTGCGATTGTAGATCGGATTTAAACTTATGCTTGGGCTTCAATGCTACTAGCTCTTCAACTCTCGTAATTACTGCAACGGGACCATATTCCGCCCGACGTACACCTCCAACCCATGATCACGATGACCGATTCAAGTCCGCGGGAACGGTCGAATCGCGGGTTGCCGCGATCGTCACTTCAGTAGCGTCGTAGACTGTGGTTCCGGTGGCTGGATCACCAGGGTAGCGATGCGTCTAGGCCCCGCTCCTCACACCCACATCGCGATGCACCGCATCCAACACTCCGTTCACAAAGTGCACCGATTCCTCTCCGGCAAACTGCCGCGCTAACTCCAGCGCCTCGTCGATCAACACCACGCGCGGCGTGTTGGTATGCAGCATCTCGTACACCGCCAGACGCAAGACATTCCGATCCACAATCGGCATGCGCTCCAGCCGCCAATGCTCGGCATGCTTTTGAATTACCGCGTCGATGCTGCTTGCCTGTTCCACCGTTCCGCGCACCAGAAACTCCATGAACGGATCGCGCGGCGTGCGCGGATCGCCTTCTTCCCGCGTCAGCGAACTATAAAATCCTTCAATCGAATCGCCCACCGGATGCTTGCGCATGTCCCACTGATAGAGGATCTGCAGAGCGCGCTGGCGAGCCTTATGTCGCGAAGGCATCGCTACGAGGAGGAACCCTGCAAGCGCCGCAGCAGGTTCGCCATCTCGATCGCGGTCATGGCCGCGTCGAAGCCTTTATTCCCGCTCTTTGCGCCCGACCGGTCCACTGCCTGCTCCACGGTATTGGTTGTCAGCACGCCAAATACAATCGGAATTCCCGTATCCATTGCCAGACGCGAAATGCCGCGCGCCGCCTCGCCGGCCACGTAATCGAAATGCGGCGTATCTCCGCGAATTACCGCGCCCAGACAAATGATCGCGTCGTGACGCTTCAATCCCGCCACCGCTTTCACGGTAACGGGAAATTCCCATGCGCCCGGAATGCGGATGATCTCTAGCGCCTGCTCGTCAGCGCCCGTGCGCTTCAAAGCGTCCACCGCACCTATCAGCAGCCGGTCAGTGACGAATGCGTTGAAACGTGCCACGATGATTGCAATCCGCAGCCCAGAGGCAGTCAATGCGCCTTCGATTTCTTTGATATTGTGCGCCAAATCGAATCTACTTCCCCGTGAACACGGCCGCGCGTTTTTCTAGGAAAGCACGCGTGCCTTCGCGACGGTCTTCCGTGGCGGCCGAAAAACCGAACGCCATCGCTTCGAATCGCATCCCGGCTTCCAGGCCTGCGTCATAGCCGGTTTCCACGGCCTGCTGCGTCAACGCGACCGCCAGCGGACCGTTCGCAAGAATCTTCCCAAGCCAAGCTTTGCTGAACGGCAATAAATCCGCGGGTTCCACAACATGGTTGACCAGTCCCAGCCGCCGTGCTTCGTGCGCATCGATCGTCTCACCCGTCATCAGCAGTTCCAGCGCCGCCGCGTAGCCCACTAGCCTCGGTAACCTTTGCGTGGCTCCATAACCCGGCACAATGCCCAGCTTCACTTCCGGCTGACCCATCTTGGCCGTGCTTGCGGCGATGCGCGCGGTACACGCCATGGCCAACTCCAAACCGCCGCCCAAAGCGAATCCATTGATCGCCGCGACCGACGGTTTGCGCATCGTCTCCAACATGCGGAATACCGATTGGCCTAATGATGACAGCCGTTCCGCCTGCGTGGGGTCGATCTCCGCCAGCTCCTGAATGTCCGCGCCCGCGACGAACGCCTTATCGCCCGACCCTGTCAAAATCAGCGCGCGAATGCTGGCGTCCTGCGTCACGCGCGTAAACGCTTCGCGCAACTCCGCCATCACGGCGTGGTTCAACGCGTTCCGTTTTTCCGGCCGATCGATCGTGATGGATGCGATCCCCTGCGCATCCACCGCAAACTGTATGTGATGGAAATCCATATGGAATATTGGGGTTTACCGAGCCTCATCATACCGCACGGGTATATAGGTAGCTCATCGCATCCTTCTAGGCACAGAGCCCACGCCTGCTTGCGAATATAGCACTAGGTGCTATGATTGGTCCGAACAAAAACCCGCACGTGAGAATCTTCAAATCCAAGTGGTTTGATCGCTTCGCCCGGAAAGAGCAGATCGAGGATGGCGTTCTGCGCGAAGCGATCGAGAGATTCAACAGGGGTCAGATAGATGCCGACTTGGGCGGTGAAGTTTTCAAGCAGCGCATTGCCCGGTCAGGGCAAGGGAAATCGAAGGGGTATCGCGCCATCGTTTTCTTGCGGCGCGGCACTGTCGCATTCTTCATGTATGGATTTGCGAAGAGCGAGCGGGCGAATATCGGCGCCGGAGAGCAACAGCAGTTTAAAGAGGCAGCAAAGTACGTTTTGGGCTTGAGCGAAGCCCATCTCGCGGAACTGATCGAACCCGGTGAGTTTATGGAGGTAGGAATCAATGAGCAAGAGATATCGAAGTGACGCTCTGGCATCCATTCACGAAACGATGGAAGCGCTGCACGGCGTGGGGGCGATCGACAAACAAACAATGCGGCAATTCGATGCTGCGTGTCTCACGCCGGTTCGCCCGATGGCCGCTGGCGAGATCAAGGCGATTCGGGAGCGCGAGCGCGTTAGCCAGACCGTTTTCGCCAACTATCTCAACGTCACAACGAGTTTAGTCAGTAAATGGGAGCGCGGTGAGAAACACCCTTCCGGTGCATCCTTGAAACTATTGTCTCTGGTCCGGAAACACGGCATCGACGCTGTGGCGTAACGCGCGGAATGCCCGCCAATCAATCGCAACAGTTTCAATCAATCGCTAATGATTCTCACTCGGATGCGAGTTCTCCGCCTGCAGCCGTCTCCATTGATCCTGGCTCAGTACACCGCGAAAACGGAGCAGCATCCTGGCACTCGCTTTCTCCAGTTCCGCGCGCGCCTGATCCGGATGCTCAGCCCCTAACAGCGGCTCGAGTATCGTCTGTTCCTTTTGCAGCGCGGCATTCAGATCAATCAGCCGCAACCGGCTCTGCTGGTAAATCTCATCGATTCTCGTTTGCTGGTCCGCCGCCAACCCGAGCTTCTGAATCAAAATCGGATCGCGCCACCAGCGCCCAGGCGGCGTGCCGAGCATCGTGCGGCGCGGCGGCGGCGGTCCGCGGCGATCCTCGCGATTCCCCGCACCATGCGGAGGAGGCGGCCCTTGTGCGAATGCTCCGAGTGCCGCGACAATCACCGTCGAAGCCAAACCAAGAATGCCATTCATCGCGCAAACCTGCCCGGTCTCGATGCCAGCCTGTCCCCTCGCGCACCCCAAACGCTGAATCAGCGCGGCATCGTTCGAAGCGCTCTCAGAACGATCCGCAGCATGCGGCAAGATATGGATTGGCTGGAGATCGTGGCCAGCACGGGATTGAAATCGTTTCACGAAAACCGGCAACGCGGGTGAGCGCGCTGCCGGACCCAGATCAGTTGGAAGAGGGAGGACCGCCGGAGCCGTGTTGACCCGGATTACCGCCAGGGCCAGGACCGTTGCCGGGTCCAGGTCCGCCGCCCATTGTCAGCAGCTCTTTGTAGATCGTCTGTTGCGCCGCCGTCAGCAGCAGGTAGAAAGCCGCATCCGCTTGTCCCTTCGCTTGCACCGTCTGCGTCGTTAAGGTACCGATCTGGGTGGCTGCGGTCGTCAACCCCGCCGTGTCATTGGCTTCTACCGCAGTCGTTACCGCTGCCCGCGCGGTTGCGGTTGAGTCGCGTAGAGTCGCGAGCGTGGTCTCCTCCGCGGTAAAGATCGTGAGTGCCTGCGATTGCTGGTCGCTCGTCAACGTCAAGATCGTTGTAAGATGACTAACCCGATTGGCCGCCATCTGGGCCGGCGTTGGCGGAGTCGGTTTCGTGGTCGTATCGGTCTGGGCGATGAGACCCATCGCCGCGGATACAATCAACGTCAAAAGTTTTGATGTACGCATGATCAGTTCTCCTTAATCTAGGTTTGTCCGCGCGCGGAAACAAACATCCCGAGCCGCGAACAAAAGACAAGACGAGTTCGTTGAAAATTTGGTTTACACACCCGCATGTCTTCTTTTGACTTTATCTCCATTTGAGACCAGTCAGCGCCCTTCGTTCACGCCTCCATCGGAAACGCCGATACAGCCGGGCGCGGGCCCGGTCAAACCGAGTTCCAGCGTGTAATCCGCAATCAGATAGGAAGTATTTCATTTCACTACTGTCAGCAGCATTTCGTCGCCGCTCGTCGCCCGCGCGCGTTGCGTACGGGGCCAGTTGGTACACCTTCGCGGTGAGCGCATCGGTAAAGAAAAAACTGCGTTTCGAACGTGTACGTGGCAACGTTGTTTGAGAACAGCCGCACCATCGCATGGTCGACCCGCCGGTCAACGGAGCGACCGAACCGTTAGTAACCTGATTCACGGTGAGATTTAAAAAAACGCGAATCCCCGGCTGCACCACTTTGGTCGTTTCGTACAGGACATTGGAGCGCTCCAGTTGCCCGTCCACGAAATAAGGCCCTTGTTCTTCCTGTGGTGTAAGAACCACCGTAGCCGCTTCCGCTCGCGATGAGCGCGTAACGGCGCCAAGCCCGAATAATGAAAAGAGTCCAGCCGTCCGTATGATCAGTTCTCGCCGTCCAAGCGGAAGAACGTGATTTTCGATCTCTGCCATATACCTTCCTTTCGCCGCCGATTTTCCAGCGTGCTCATGTAGCGGTCTTGACGGAAAGGCGCTGAGCAGGGTTTACATGCGGCCAAATGTTTCTGCGCACATTGGGTGTTCTAATGGAGTCATGTATCCCGGCGAAAGGCGCCCGGCGAACCCGGCCTCGACAGGTGACCCAAGGTCTCCCAGTTCTCCTCTCGCGATAGAACTCGAGTTGGAACCCGTTCTCCGTCGAGTGACGGAAGTGTTCGGCGATCGCGAAAGCGGAACGCGTTGGTTAGGAACGCCGGTGCCGGCTCTCGGCTACGCCACACCAATTTCTCGTTTGAACAGCGAAGCCGGAGTGCGCGAAGTGCTGGACGTACTCGCAGCTCTCGAGCATGGCGTTTGGTGATCCAGTCTTACCGGCTTAACTCGAATCGATACCCAGCAAATAGCGGCCGAGGCGCGGCAATTCGTGGTGGCCGATGGAATCATCCAGGTCAAGAGGCAATCTATACCGCGGCGACTGTGTCCTTAGCCATTCTTGAAATTTTGGTTCACTACGCTGGGTTGAATCTTCCGGTAGATTTCGTCGCGACGGCGGTTAAGATTCCCGATAAATTGATCGTGGTAAGCCTTCTAAACGATATGGATGATACGGCGAGCTGGCGACGAGATGAGAATAGAACACGAGAGATTGGGGGACGCTGGGCAAAGGCGAATGTGTCTGCCGCCTTCAGCGTGCCTTCGGTAATTGTTCCCACGGAGCGCAACTACGTTTTGAACCCGAATCACCCCCGGTTTTCGGAAATCAGTTTTCTCGCTCGGAACCTTTTACATTCGATTCTCGCGTAACATCGCGCTTGCGGGATTAACCGGCTTGGCAGTCGGTAACGGCGCCGCGACGATTCTTTACAATCTGCGTTCAACTCCGATATCTTCCTCTAACAACAAGTCTCCACCGCCAGTGTTTCCCATTCATGCCGCACTCTATTTGGAAACCTCTTCTTGCAACGCTCGGTTTCGCGACTCTCATTTCCGGGTCGCCAGCCGGAGCAGCAACCCCGGTTACCTTCAACGTTCCGCAGCGCGAGGTGCCGGTCCCCGGACAACCAAGATGGGTTGCGTCCGGAGATTTCAACGGTGATGGGATCGTCGATCTGATCGCCACCGACCAGAACCACAACGTCTTGCTCTTGTTGGGAAACGGAGACGGCACTTTCGCAAGCGCGCTGAAATATCCGGTGCCCGGCCAGCCCGAATATGTAGTGTTGGGGGACCTTAATAAGGATGGGAAGTTAGACGCGGTTGTAACCATATACCGCAATCAACAGCTCACACCGCGGATCGCCGTCCTGCTCGGCAATGGCGATGGGACGTTTCAAACACCAGTCCAGCTTGCGATTGGCAGCTCGTATGATCTCGGGCTGCCAGCACTGGGCGATCTCAACAACGATGGAAAACTGGATCTGGTAATTCCTGGTACAAACGCGAACAACGCTTTTGTGTTACTGGGTAATGGCGACGGCACGTTCCGGCCGACGGTGGTTTATCCGAGCGGAAGCTATCCAACCGCCGCGCAAATTGCAGACTTTAACGGTGATCACATCCCCGACATCGCGTTCTCCGATTCGAAAAGTGTGGCTGTGCTATTGGGCAAGGGCGACGGGACGTTCGGGCCCGCCATCTACTCGACGGGGCTGACCAATCCATCCGGCTTCGCCGTTGGAGACCTGAATGGCGACGGGAAACCGGACGTAGTTTTGAGTTCCCAAGCCATCGGCGTTCTGCTGGGTAACGGTGACGGAACATTTCGCGCGCCGGTCACCTATCGCGCGGGGCAAGCCCCGGTGAGCGTGGCGGCGGTCGATCTGAACGGCGACGGGAAGTTGGACGTCGTGAGCCAGGATCAGGACACGGTAGACCTATCCGTGCTCCTGGGCAACGGCGATGGAACTTTACAGGCCGCCACGCGGTACCCCTTCGGCTCGGCATTCGGATTAGTGATTGCCGATTTCAATCGTGATGGCAAGCTGGACGCAGCCTCCACGAATTCCTACAACAGGACCATACCTATTCTTTTCGGCAACGGTGATGGAACTTTCAAAGTCCCTCCGTCATATCCGGTAACCACCGGTGAAACCTCCCTGGCGCTAACGTCGGGCGACTTCAGTGGCGATCATAAGCTGGACTTGCTTACGGGAAACTCCTATTCGCAGAATCTGTCGCTGTTAGTGGGAAACGGAAACGGAACCTTTCAGGCGCCACTGACCATTGCTACTCCGGGCATATATCCAAGCTATCTGGTAACAGCGGATTTCAACCGGGACGGAAAGCCGGATGTAGCGGCTGCAAGCGGAAGCACAAGTAACGTCGCGGTGCTGCTTGGGGGCGGAAATTCGACGTTCCTCGCCCCGATCGTTTCCGCGGTTGGCGGCGCGCCGGCCGCGCTGGCGGCAGGCGATCTCAATGGCGACGGCAAGCCCGATCTGGTAACCGCAAATCGATCGGCATCGGCGGTATCGGTCTTGCTCGGCAACGGCGACGGAACTTTCCAAGCAGCGGTATTGTATCCGAGTCCCAGCGGAGAAGCCGCCAACGCGATCGCGATCGGCGATTTCAACGGTGACGGAAAACCGGATATCGTCACCGGAGTCGCGAGAAGCGGGGCAGCCACTATTACCGTCCTCGCGGGCAACGGGGACGGCACGTTTCAGACGGCCATCCCGACCGCGGTTGGAAGCGGAGTGAACTTCTTGGCGGTAGGCGACCTGAATCATGACGGGAAACTCGATCTGGTCGTCAGCTATTTCGACAATGCTATTTTCGTGCTGCTGGGCAATGGCGATGGCACGTTTCAAGCGCCGGCGGCGGCCATCCTTCCCTACTCTGTAGGTTCCCTTTCCCTCGTCGACTTGAATCAGGACGGAAATCTGGATGTAGTGGCGAACTCGTCGAGTAGCACGGTGGTGGTGTTGGTCGGCAATGGCGACGGCACGTTCGGAGCACCGCTCTGTTTCGAGGATGACTTCTACGCGGCATTTCTGGTGACGGGTGATTTCAACGGCGACGGGAAGGTGGATGTGGCAACTTCAGTGTTGGGCGGAGTTTCGATTTTGACGAATACGACGCCATAGCTGAGTCACGGACGAAACGCTATTGGCAACAAACCGCGGATCGGGCGGAAGTGTTTCGCGTTTCCCGTGCAGATCGTAAGACCGGCGTCGATTGCTGTGGCTGCGATCAAAGCGTCGGATAGTTGAAGGCCGCGATAGAGCGTGATCTTCGATGAGGCCAACTGCGATAGCGCCTACGGCTTCGGAAAGCGGAAGGATCTGAAACTGAAGCTGGCGAAGCGACCCCCCGGATTTGGCGGGCGTCCCGCTTCGATCTTGTGCCTTGCAGGAGCTCGATGAGGAGACAACGGCTAGCGCGCGATCGGGCGTCGCGTCAAAGCGCGTGCAGCTCTCTCATTGAAATCAAAACATCGGTGTCGAAAATCATTTCGGTTTTCGCAACTGCTTCCGTTTCCGGATGCCGTCTCAAGCCGTCGCGTAGCGAGGAAGGCGCAATTGGCGAACATAGGAAGCGGGATCGCTCATATCCTCGCGATCTTTCCAAAAACCGAACAGCGGCTGGTCCTTGGTTCGAACTACGGGGCCCAACTTATCCTCTCCGCTAAGTTTCGTCATGTCTATCTCTCCTCAAATATACCTTTCGGGTGGCTGGGTCTTACTTCACGGCAGAATACGGCGTAACTCCCCATCCACGTTCAGCATCACCCGCATCGGCGTGTTTTTCATCGGTTCATCGACTCCTAAAAGCGCAATGACGCGGTTATCGTCTGGACCTAAATCGAATGCATTGAAAATACCCGTTTCACCCAAAAGCGCGGGCGACCACACCCTCGGCTTCTCAGGCAGGAATAAATTCCCACTCACCTGATAAGAAGCGGCATGAACCCGCCGATCCGGTCCCTGATAAAGCAACTCGTGGCCGTTGCGCGACCATACCGGAGATGTGCCTCCCCCGCTCGAAATAAGCCACTTACCGGGAAGCTTACTTCCCCGCGGCGAGAACGGAACCACATAAATTTCGAAGATTCCCGATTCGTTCGAGGTATACGCGACCCAGCGATCATCGCCGGAGATCGCGGGCGCGCCTTGCGCTCCGGGATGCTCCAGCAACGGCTTCGGACTCCCTAAACGCATGGTTCCGGCCGCCCGCTCAACGGGTACGGTGAACAAGTCCGATCCGGGCTGCAACGGCCAAAACAAGAGCCACTTTCCGTCGCCAGAAAACGACCATGGCGCTACGTTGGCGCTCGCCCCATGAAGATGCGAGACGTCACCGCTCCCGTCGGATTGCGTCCAGGCGAGTCCGTTCCCCGAGCGGAACGCCACAAACTCACCATCTGAAGACCACGCCGGTAACAGTTCAGGCACCTCATCCGAAGTGAGTCTGACCCACGTTCCGCGCTTCAGGTCGTAGATCCACACGCGTTGCTTTTCGCCTTCTGTCATGGCGACGGCGAGACGGCTTCCGTCCGGTGATAAACGGGGCGTCAGGAAAGTGTCGGGCTTCGTAAGAACCGGCTCGATTCCACCGGACGGCGAGAGCCACGAAACGACAAACTTATTTCCCGCTGAACCCGCCTGGTATACCAGGGTGCCTGAATCCGAGAGATCGAATTCTCCCCGTTCTATTCCGGCGAAGTTCGCAATGTCCGATACAAGAGGGACGGGCAAGCCTGTCAATTTCCTGCCGGTAAGATCGACTTTTGCGCCGTATAGCTTGGACCGCCAGTAATACACCAAATGACCGCGCGGCAGAATGCGGCCGCGGGTAGCATTCTCAACCAGAGTCGTTACAGTGCCGTCCTTCGTTGACAGCAATCGCAACGAACCCTGCGAGCTTCCGTCGACGGCTGCGAACAATACAACTTCTCCGCCGGAAGCAATTTGAGGCCAAAGGTGCGATAGCGCGCCTTTCGAATCCTGCTCCGCATCGGTCAGTTGCTGAGGTACTCCCCCGACCGCGGGAATGCGAAACAGACCCTGCGTGCCCTCAGCCATAGCTGCTACGATATACCCGTCTTTACCCCAACTGCCGCCGCCAAAATGCTGCGCATTGCAAAGCACGATCGGTGTTCCGCCTTCCAAAGCCAGCTTCTTTAGCTTGCCGTCCGCGTTGAAGGCAACCCAGCGGCCGTCCGGCGAGAAGAACGGGAAAAATGCGCCTTCCGTACCGGCCAAGCGGACCGTCCCCGGCTGGTCCAGGCGGCGCAACGCGAGTGAGCCGTTGGAAACATAGACGACTCTCATACCGTCCGGAGAGATCGACGGTTGTGAGGATTCCTCGGGTCCAACGTCCAGGTCCAGATGGAGCAGAGGCTTATCTGCAAATCCCGAGGGCACACGCGCGGTCCATGCATACGCGGCGGCAGCCAGCGAGATTGCAACGAGTAACCACGGCAGAATCTGCCGGCGGGCAAACGACGCACCGGGCGGCGATGATATTTCTACCGACGGTTCAGGCTCCGAGGCTGTCGCTATCTCCACCGAAGCGACGAACCGATACCCGCGTTGTGGAAGCGTCTCGATAAAACGCGGGTTGTCGGCATCGTCCTCCAGAGCACGACGCAGTTTGTTGACGGCCTTATTGAGGCCTCTGTCAAAATCGACAAACGTACCCTCAACCCACAGCCTGGTACGAAGTTCCTCACGAGTAATCAGTTCGCCGGGACGCTCGATAAGAGCGACAAGCACTTGGAACGGCTGGTCCTGCAGGTCGACTTTTATTCCCTGGCGCAGCAGTTCGCCGGACCCGGAATCGACTTCGAATGCTCCGAAACGTGTTCGCTGCCGCGCGGGATGCGGCGAATAAGAAGCAGCGGAACTTGATGGCTCCCCAGGCGGCTATCGATGCGGTGGAAGCAGCGACGAAGCTTCCTTTTGATGAAGGCGTAGAGCGCGAGTCGGAGCTGTTTCAGGAATGCCTGTTTTCCGATCAATCCAAGGCCATGATCCACGTGTTCTTTGGCGAGCGGGAGGTGTCGAAGGTTCCGGACATTCCCAAAGACACCCCGCTGCTCCCGGTTAATAAGGCCGCGGTGATCGGAGCAGGGACGATGGGCGGAGGCATTGCTATGGTCCTGGCAAATGCGGGCATTCCGGTGTTGCTGAAGGAAACCGACCAGCGCGCTCT
>JAVHMZ010071433.1:0-28900 GCA_034782995.1 Amazona versicolor | reverse complement strand
CCCTCCAGTCGTTCGAGCAAACCCCTTCGACTCGCGCGTGGAGCGACAACCGCGCCGCACGAGGGACGGAATCCTGTAAGCCGGCCCAAGCGGCACGGCGCAGCGACTTCAGACCCGAAGGCAGTCGCTGGTCAAGCGCACCGGCTCTCTGTCTGAAACACAGGATTTGAGACCGCGACAGTTCCAGCCGAGCGCGCATGCGTCGCATATTCTAACGTTTACCCCAAAGGCTCTGGTAGGCTGCTGATCGGCGGTGTAGCATCGGTACATGCCGCTTACCTGGGATCACACAGAAGACATTGCGCTCTCCCTCATCGACGCTCATCCGGACACAAATCCCGTGAACATCCGGTTCACAGACCTGCACAAATGGATCACCGAGCTCCCCGACTTTGGCGATGATCCGGCCGCGTCGACCGAGGGTAAGTTGGAGGCCATCCAAATGGCTTGGCTCGAAGAGTACAACGACCGGCAGTAGTCGGCTGTGGTATGGTAAGAAGTTGCGAGGCCGCTTGCTTTTTTGGTCTTCGCTTTTCACTGTTAATCCAAAGTAGGTTAGAAGGCATGCCGAAACTCAAGACCCATAAAGGTGCGTCTAAACGGTTCAAGAAAACCGGAACCGGAAAGGTCGTGCGCAATCACGCTTTTGGGCGGCATCAGTTGACGCACAAGGCTCGCAAGCGTAAGAATCGGCTTCACACCGACGTGCTGGCCGATACAGCGGATCAGCCGGTGCTCAAGCGAATGATCCCCTACTAGGTGGCCTTAGCGACGCAGCCTGGTTTCCGCGCGTGAACGGAGCTCATCGCACGTGCCCGTTTCACCGCATCACATGAAACATATGAGGAGATGAAAACGTGCCCAGAGTCAAACGCGGTACCAAACGGCGAGCTTCGCGCCACAAAACTTTAGAACGCGCGTCTGGTTATTACCTGACCAAGAGTAAGCTGCACCGCTCCGCGCAGGAGGCAGTGGAGCGTGCTCTTAAGTTCGCCTACACCGGCCGCAAAAACAAGAAGAGGGATTTTCGTTCTCTCTGGATTGTGCGCATTGGCGCCGCGGCCAAGGCATCCGGCTTGAGTTACAGCAAATTCATGCATGGACTGAAGCTGGCTGGCGTCGAACTCGATCGTAAGGTGCTATCTGAGATTGCCTATGCAGATGCGACCGGCTTCGCGCAACTTGTCAATCAAGCGAAGATTGCACTCACGGCGGCGCCGCGGCCCGGGAACTCCCCGGCCGCAGCTTAATTACTTCGCGGCATTTACATATGGCGGGAGAACGGTTAGCTTTCGATACTGAGACCGACGCATTGTCGGGCTTGGAAGATCGAATCCAAAAGGCAGTGGCTCTGGTTGGCACGCTCCGGCGGGAACGCGATGATCTCACAAAGAATCTCAACGAGTCGCGAGGGGAAGTGGAGCGACTAACTTCTGAAGTGTATACGCTTCGCGAAGAACGCTCAAAAGTCCGCAGCCGGATCGAGAAGCTGCTAGGACACATCGATCAGTTAAGCTTGTAGCCGGATCGCTCCGGCATGGACTCGACGCGCCAGCCTGTTAAAGTAACCATCTTCCACCAGAGTTTGACACTCGTATCGCAAGGCGATCCCGCGGAGCTTCTCAAGGTGGCGCGGGAAGTGGACGAGTTGATGCATTCCATCTCCGAGAAGTCCGGTTCAGGCGACGCAGCGCGCGTGGCTGTGCTGGCGTGCTTACATTTGGCGGATCGTTTACATGCGCTCGAAGCCTTGCAGAACCAGGTGAATCATCGCGCCGAGCGATTTACCGTGTTGCTCGAGCAGGTGCTGCAAGCCGATTAGCCTTCGACTGTCTCGGGTTCGAGAACGGCATCCGCCATCATGAGTTTGAGCCGCTCGATGCCTTGGCCAGTGGCGCTCGAAATCTCCAGAAACGGCAGGCCGCGCTCTCGAGCTCGCGCCTCCAATTGATCAACCGCCTCTCGGGAAGCGACCGCGTCCATTTTGCTCGCGACTACAACCATTGAACGGGTCGCCAGGTCCGCGCTGAAGCAGGCCAGTTCACGCATCAACACGTCGAAGTCGTTCAGCGGGTCGCGGCTTGTCTCTGACATATCGACCAGATGCACCAGCAGTTTTGTGCGCTCAATATGCCGTAAGAATTGAATGCCGAGCCCATGTCCCTCGTGCGCGCCTTCGATGATTCCGGGGATGTCGGCTACGACAAAGCTGCGAAAGTCCGGCAGCTGGACAACGCCGAGATGGGGCTCGAGCGTGGTGAACGGATAGTCGGCAATTTTTGGACGGGAAGCGGAGATGCGGGAGATGAGGGTGCTCTTGCCGGCGTTGGGAAATCCGACTAAACCCACATCGGCGAGAAGTTTCAGTTCGAGGCGCAAACGTTTTTCTTCGCCCGTCTTACCCGATTCGTGTTCTGTAGGTGCCTGGTGGGTGGAGGTGGCAAAGCGCGCATTACCGCGCCCGCCCCGTCCGCCTTTGGCCACTAGAAACGTCTGTTCCGGCGCGGAGAAATCGAACAGACGCTCACCGGTGGTGTCGTCGTAGATCACGGTGCCGACGGGAACCGTCAACTCGATCCCACTGCCGTTTTGACCGTGGCAGTTACTACCTTCACCATGCCTGCCGCGCTGCGCTTTATGCTCCGGATTGAAGCGGTAACGGAGCAGAGTGTTGTCGTGCACGGTCGATCGCATGACGATATCGCCGCCGCGTCCGCCGTCGCCTCCGGACGGGCCGCCTCGCGGAACATACTTCTCGCGCCGGAACGCAAGGCAGCCGTTTCCCCCATCGCCAGCCTTTACGAGGATGCGTGCTTCGTCTATGAACATGGTGCGAAGAATAGGGACTAGATGCACAAAGGGCAGGCGAAGCCTCACACTTCCCTTGCCCTTCTGCGAGAGGTGAGAAACTACGCCGCGGGCTGTGCTTCCGCTTCGACCGCTTTCACGCTGACAAACTTACCCATGCGGCCGCGATCGCGAAACTCGACGTGGCCGGTGATTTTCGCGAATAGGGTATCGTCTTTGCCCCAGCCAACATTGTGACCCGGCTTGATCCTGGTTCCGCGCTGGCGGACGATGATCGAACCGCCCGGCACGAGCTGTCCGCCGAACACCTTCACACCAAGCCGTTGCGCATTCGAGTCGCGCCCGTTTTTTGAACTGCCTAAGCCTTTTTTGTGCGCCATGCTTTCTGCCTATAGAACGATGTCGCCGACCTTCACCTCGGTGTAGTTCTGCCGATGGCCGATCGTCCGTTTGTATTGCTTCTTCCGTTTGAACTTGAAAACCAGCACCTTCTTACCGCGATCATTTGCAGCGATGGTGGCCTTTACCTGAGCGTTCGCCGCGCGTCCTCCGGCCAGCACTTCCCCTTGTCCCGGAAATACAGCGAGCACTCGACCGAGATTGATCTCCGAGCCAATCTCACCCGGTAAAGTCGGCACGCGCACCGTGTCGCCCGATGCGACGCGGAACTGCTTTCCGCCGGTTTCCACAATTGCGTACATAACTGACCTCTTGTTAGCTGCGTTTCAGACGGACGAGGCCCGCGCGGAACGCGTGATGTAAACCATTAGTATAGAACACGGTGGGCGCGATTGCGAACGATTCTGGTGTCGCCTTACTCAGGTTCGCGGTCTAGGACGTGACCCGGATCTCACCCTTGCCCCAAACGGTCTGACGGCCGACGCCCGTCCACTGAGCGACCTGAAGCCATGGAAGCAGTCGGGTGAAATCACCCGCGTAAACCGCGCTCCCGACGAAACCGCTTAGCGGGTGACACTGGCCGGTGCGGGAGCTTCGGCGATGCTGTTCGAGATATCGCAAGTTGGAAGACACAAGTTCGAGACTTGCAGCGCACTCGGCCAAATCTCGGAAGTCTACAGAAAGCGGCCCGCCGCCGTAGAGCGCTCGCAAAGTGGCAATCCGGTCGCGAACGCGGGCGAAGAGAGTGGCGAAATCAGGCCAGGAATCTGTTACGGCAAGACCCTTCAGTTCGGTTGGGGAACAGAACTCGATTTGAACTTTGGAAGGCGCGGTCGCGATCGGATCGAGACAGAGAGTCAGCGGCTTATCAGATAGCGGTGCATTCGGTTTGTCGATTCGTTCAAACGCGACCAACTCCACCCGGTCACGGAGCGGACCGAGGCCGTCGTCCGCGAGCGTTTGAAAGGACCGGATGAAAAAATCAACGGTCGCCAGCCCGCCAGGTCCAGTGTCGAAAAGATGCAGGTCGAAATGGAAGAGTTCTCCGGGCCCGATTGTGCGTTGATCTAAAGGCCCGGCGCGAACGACATAGGGCCGGGGCGGGTCCGCTAAGCCGCTTGGACCACCAAAGGCTGAGGGCTCGAAGTTTCGCGAGTACGCGCAACTGTATGCGTAGGGGCAAACGCGTGCTGGTGCGCCGGAGAAACCTGGACAGTCCTCTTGGCACGCAATTTGGCGGAAAGCACTCCCTAGACCTCCGCGAATTCGGTTCGACGCGGTGCGCCCAAACCGGACCCGATCGAGAGCGCGGAACGTGAAGCGCAGTGGAAACAGCGAAAAGGTAGCTTCCATGTCAGACGTTCTTCATGTATTCTGAACGCGGTATGCGCAAACAAACGCGGTTGGCACTACTCGTATTCAGCGTTCTCGGGTTGAGGGCACAAACAGACACAACTCCGCGGGTTCCCGAAATCAAGTTTGAAAAGTATATGCTCCCGAATGGGCTGCAAGTGATCCTCCATGTAGACCGGAAGATTCCAATGGTTCACATGAATGAGTGGTTCCACGTGGGATCGGCGGATGAGGTTACCGGAAGAACCGGATTCGCGCACCTGTTTGAACACATGATGTTCCAGGGTTCGAAGAATGCGGACAAGTATCTAAATGTAGTCGAAACGATGGGCGCAAATCTCTTTGAGGGAGGTGTCAACGGGACAACGAGTTTCGATCGCACGAACTACTTTGCGACGGTTCCGACAGGCAGCCTGGAACCTTTGCTCTGGCTCGAGTCCGATCGCGTGGCGACCCTTCCTGAGGGGCTGACGAAAGAGAAGCTTGACAATCAGCGCGATGTCGTGAAGAACGAGCGCAGACAGGGTTTGGAGAACGTTTCCGTACAACAAAGCGTATCCACTCATCTTCGAGAATCTTTTTCCCCCGCGCCATCCATACTCACACGTTCGCACCAACACCTCCGACACTCTGCCGTTGCCCTTCGCCTCAAGCACCCATGAGTCGGTTAGCAGAGGAATACCTCTTACGTTCAACATCAACCGGACTGCTTGTAAGAGCTTTGCCGGATAAGCAATCACACCTGATCCGAAGCGAACCAAGCGCGGCCAGGACGCCTGCTCCGCAATTGCCACTAAATGCGCTCCTAACTCTCGAAGGTGAGCCGCTACAGCAAGAAGGAGCGGACCCGATCCGGCTATCATCACCCGCTTACCATTGATATGTAACCCTGCCGAAACTAACGCCTGTAGACCTCCCACGCCTACCACACCCGGCAGCGTCCATCCGGGGAAGGGAAGGAACAACTCCCGTGCGCCGGTCGCCAGAAGCAGTTTCTCGTACCGGAAGACCTGAGGGTTATTACCCGACTGAGCCAATAACTTTCCTTCGCCTAAAAACGCAAGAGCCGCGGTGCCAAGTTGAATCGCAACTCGCGAGCGTTCTAATCTGCGGAGCCAATGGTCTTTGAGTGCGTCAGCCAGGTTCCCGCGCCAGATCTGCCCACCTACACTGAGATTGTCATCAAGTAGAGTGACACGTGCGCCAGCCTCTGCCGACACTGTAGCTCCAGCAATTCCCGCCGGTCCCGCACCGATCACCAAGACGTCGCAACTTTCTTCCGCGGCCTTCATTCGCCAGGTACTTAGTCGCTCGCAATTGTAGTGATCACCATCCCCGGCTTACATTCGAGCTGGCACGTACGCACTCGCCCTAAGCCTTTCACGTGTGCGACACACTCGAAACAAATGCCCATCCCACAAACGGGGGCACGAGGCTCACCGGTGACGGAACGTCGCATCGTAGCGAGTCCCATATCAAGCATCAAGGCCGCCACGGAAGTGCCTGAAGTCACACCGACCGAGCAGCCATTAACAATCACCTCGAGATGATCAGGCATGGACTTCCGCAGACACCCGGGCCGGAAGGTACGGCTCAATATCGATCGCTGCACACCGCTGTTCTAATGAAGCTGCGACTAACTCCGCTGTTCCTAGCGCCATAGTAATTCCGAGCCCCTCATGGCCAGTTGCCAAAGTTATTCCATCCATACCGGGATGCGGACCGATCAACGGCAACTTATCCGCGGTTGCTGCACGAAAACCGGTCCAAACGCGGATCACCGATAACTCGGCGACGCCGGGAATGAAAGCAGCAGCACGCTGAATCATCCGGGACAATAGTGGCCAACGAACATCCGTGCTCTCATCGCCGAACTGGCGGGACGAGCCTAGCAGCATCTGACCGGTTGCGCGCGGTTGTAAGTTGAACGCCACCGATTCGTCAGATGAGCCGTGCGCGCTCTTTAAATAGCCAAGCTCCACGAGTTGGTGACGCGCGAACTCCGGATACCGATCGGTGATCGCGAGATGGCCCTTTCGAGGCCGGATGCCGAGTTCGGGAAATAGCCCGGCTGCGTCACATCCCATCGCGCACACAATTTCTCCCGCATCGATCCGCTCGCCGCTCATTAAAGTAACAGCTCCAGCTTCGACGCTCTTCACTGGAGAGCATCTTCGGAGCTCAACAACATTGCAGTACCGCTCCACGAGCCATCGCGCAATTGCAGGCGCGTAAACCATGGCATCGTCCTGCACTAACAGGCCGCCTGGCAATCCTTCCCGAAGCCTGGGCTCAAGCTCCCGCAAGGCAGCGCTCGAAAGAATCTCCGTTCTCACCGAACGCCTCTGATACCAATCATGCTTTTTCTCCACCGCGTCAAGCTCTTCAGAATCGGTGGCAACCCATATCGTTCCGCACTTCCGAAACTCACCCGAAGCAGGCAGCTCCGGTGCCAGCGCCAGCCAGAGGTCGCGGGAGTACTTAGTAAGTGCGAACTCGGCTTCGGAATCGTCCATCACGACTAAATGGCCCATGCCGGCCGCGGTTGCACCACCACCCACGACACCGCTGTCGAGGACCAGAACTCGCGCGCCGCGACGCGCGAGCGCTGCAGCACAAGCTGCTCCTACAATACCCGCGCCCAGAACGACGACATCGGCTGGGCCACAACTCATGCTGGAACGCCGGTACACGTCGGAAGCCCCATAGAGAAAGGATCACGCGGATCGAAGATGAAGAAGGCTTCAGAGTTTACGTATGCGTAACCAGTAACCGAGGGAATGATGCCGCCGGGCGCAAAGCGAAAACGGCCTTCAAAAACACTACCGAGCACGCCTTCCTGACGCCAGATCGCCCCTTCCGCGAGCTTGCCATCCGCAGCCAAACACGCCATCTTCGCACTAGTGCCGGTGCCGCACGGCGAGCGATCATACGCGCCCCCAGGACAAAGCACAAAATTGCGGCTGTGGTTTGCCGGATCTCTAGGAGGTCCAAACAACTCAATGTGATCGATCGCATGCCCGTCCGTTCCGGTGAAAGCTTCCCGCTCAAGCGCGTTTCGGATCCGAAGTGTGAGCTCTGTTAATCGGCCGCGATTTTCCAACGTGATCTGCTCTCCATGTTCGGCCGTCAGAAAAAACCAGTTTCCTCCCCAAGCAATGTCGCCGCGAATGGATCCAAGGTTAGGTACGGCAACTCTCACATCTCGCATGAGGCGATAACTGAGAACATTTTCAACAGTAACTGAGCCGTTCTCGTTCAAGCGAATCACTACTTCGCCTACCGGAGTTTCGATTGTATGTTCGCCTGTACCGAGACGGCCCAGATAAGCCAGCGTTGCAGCCACTCCAATCGTTCCGTGCCCACACATCCCCAGATAGCCGACGTTATTGAAGTAAATCACGCCAGCCGCGCAAGCCGGGTTTTGAGGATCGCACAGGAGTGCCCCAACCATCACGTCGGAACCTCTTGGCTCGTTCACAACAGCGGAACGAAAGCCATCGTATTCTGTACGGAAGCGATGAAGACGATCGCTCATCGTGCCGTTTCCCAGATCTGGTCCACCCGCCACAACCACTCTGGTTGGCTCGCCACCTGTGTGCGAATCGACTATTCGGACGCGCTGCAATGCTACCTCGCGGCCCTTGCGACCTCACTTGATGCGGGCGCTCGACTCGACTCGGAATTCGGCCGAGAGTCGAGAGCCCGACGGATGATGGCAAGAACGCGCTCCCGGTCTTCTCCTTCAATCAACAGCCGAGGCGGACGTACATGTTCGGAGCCCGTTCCTGTCATTGCATTTGCAAGCTTGATATATTGCACCAGTTTGGAACTGGTATCGAGATGTAACAACGGCGCGAACCAGCGGTTCAATTTACGCGCTTCTTCCACCTTGTGTTCAGCAGCCAGACTCCACAATCGCACGGCTTCTCTTGGGAAGCTATTCCCTAATCCGGAGATCCATCCGCAAGCACCCATTAGTGTCCCTTCAACCGCGAGGTCGTCTACGCCTTCAAAGATTAGATAGCGATCCCCCGTAAGATTTCTGATGTCGGTGATACGGCGGACATCTTCGGAAGTCTCCTTGATCGCGACAATATTCGTTTCATCCGTCAATTTTTCGAACATATTCGGAGTAATATCGACACCATACACAACCGGATTGTTATACACCATCACCGGGAGGCCTGTGACGCGGCCAATCGTACGAAAATGCGTAAGTGTTTCTCGAGAGTCGGACTTATAAACCATAGCGGGAAGAACCATCAGCCCATTTGCGCCGATCCGCTCGGCATCACGCGCAAACCGGCACGCCAGCGCGGTTGTATACTCCGCAACCCCAGTCAGCACAGGCACTCGATCTCTGACCTCTTTGACGGCGCATTCGAGCACGGCTAATTTCTCGTCGTATTCGAGCGAATTATTTTCACCCACCGTACCGAGCATCACCAGACCGTGAACGCCCGCCGCAAGCAGATCCGAAATGTGAATGGCGGTCGCCTCTAGGGACAGCTTTCCGTCTCCTTCAAATTCAGTCGTAACTGCCGGAAAAACGCCCTTCCATTGCACTCGCATCGATCTATAATTTATACGGTGAGAACTGCTCAGTCAACCTGGAAAGCTGGGTAAGTAAAAGTATCAGCACCCTTAATCTCGATCGTCGGACCTCTGCGAAATACGTCCGGATAGCCTTAGAATTTCGCAGGCTCAGCCTGACGCCTTTTCTTGGACTGAGCTCTGCGTACGGTCGTACAAGGCAATGCAGCAGTATCTGCGGGTCGCTCCGCCTCGGCTATGGCGGCTCTTAGTAACTCTCGCACCCCGGGAATGTCCAAATCTCCCGCCCGAGCGATCCGAATGTGACGAATCAACTTTCCTTCGCCTTGCAGTAGTCCTCGCGGATCCGGTAGGTGCACACCGAAGTTAAAACCAAGGTTGACCCAACTGGAATGCGTCGTAGTAAAAGCGAACGCATCACTCGGCCGCATCGTAAACGCGAAATGATCAGCGATCGTATAAACCTCGTAAACGAATTCGTTGGCTTCCGGCGCCTCTTCGAGAATCACTTTCCGCGCAGCCAAAGCGAGGTTTTGAATCGTCTCCCCGTAGCGCCCGAGAAGCTCGAGGTGCCCCGGATCGGCGGATCGCACGCGCACCCGGTCAGTGTATCTCAAACGGTATTCCGGCAAGCCGTAAGATGTCGCGAACCTATTCGTTAGCCGGCAACTTACTCGTTTTTTGCTTTTCACCTCCGCCGATAAATTACTCGGCCATCGAAGATTGTCAAGTCGACCTTAACTTTTCTATCTCCACCGGCTGTATCGAAGAGATGTCACGAGACAGCACCAACAAGTCAGCCAACTTACCCGGTTCAATGGAGCCTTTCATCGCTTCCTGATGTTCAGCGATAGCGGATCCTACGATGTTCGCGTGCACCGCCTGCGCAACGGTGATGCACTGCTCGGGAATCCTGCCGTTCGGGTTCTTTCCATCAAACGAGCCGCGGTCGGAGGCTGCATTGATCCCGGTCACCGGATCGAGTGGAGCAACCGGCCAGTCCGACCCAAAGGCGAGCGTTGCTCCTGCATCCAGCAGTGACTTCCAGGCATAACTCGACCGGATTCTCTGCGGACCGAGCATCGTTTCAGCCCAGCGGCCATCGTCAATCGCGTGATAAGGTTGCATCGAGGCAATGACGCCCAGCTTCGCAAATCGCGCGTAATCCTCGGGATGAAGATGCTGCGCGTACTCGGTGCGCAATCGGCGATCAGCTCGCCCGTTCTCCTTTTTCCAGCCGCGTATAAACGTCGAGAATCGTCCGGTTGGCGTGGTCGCCAATCGCGTGAAGCGAGATCTGCAGGCCGGCTTTATAGGCTTGGCCTGGCGCAAAGAATCGTAAAAGTGTTCGGCGTCCAGAAGATCCGAACTGGCAAGGCCACTCTAAGCCGGATTATTCGCAAACGGCGCATCCATCCACGCGGTTTCCGAGCCGAGCGCGCCGCCAGCGAACGCTTTCAGATTCCCGATGCGAAGATAGCGGGTGCCGAATGGAGCAACGACGCCGGGATCCGCCACTATTTCGCAGTCTCTGACCGGCAAGCCCCCGTAGATCCGAACCGTCAGCTTGCCGGCGCGCTCCATCTTCTGAAACTCGCGGAACGCGTCAGGCTGGCTGCGATCGTCCGCGCTTCCGGCCAAATTCTGCACGCTGGTCACGCCATACACGGCTGCTTCGCGCATCGCCGATTCCAGCCTGCGGTCTTTCTCGTCGGCTGACAGCGGGCGTATAACATGCTCGACAACAGCGGTTGCGGCATCCTTCAAAATGCCTGTCGGATTCCCATCCTTGTCGCGCTCGATCTCGCCACCTGTTACGTCCTTCGTGTTCCGGTCGATCCCGGCGAGTTTCAAGGCCACTGTGTTGGCGAGCGCCATGTGGCCGTCGAGGCGCCACAGAAACGCGGGATGATCACCACACGCCGCATCGATGAGTTGGTGATCAGGCAGGACAGCAGGGCGCCAACGCTGGTGATCCCACAGTCCATTCCGGATCCACGCACCCTTGGGAAGCGTTTTCGCAAACTGCGCGATTCGTTCTTCGAACTCGGCTGGACTATTGGCTGTCCTGAGTTGCACCGTAATCAGCGATGCGCCGCCATCCAGCAGATGAACGTGAGAGTCATTGAAGCCTGGCAGAAGCAAACGCCGGCCCAGATCGATGACTCTAGTTTCGAGGCCGGCTAGCTTGCGTATCGCCGCATCACTTCCAACCGCCAGAATCGTCGCCCCATCCACCGCCACTGCCTGTGCGGTCGGCTACGCTGGATTTTATGTCCAGACTCTGCCATTCACCAAAATCAGAGTTGCCTGCTTCGCGGTCAAATCGACACAGCAGGCGATCAGCAACAACGGCACCCAAACATACGAGCGCAATTTCATCCACACCTCTCAGCTCCATCCAAGCTGAATCGGACCACCCAAACCTGGCAATGGCAGCGACAAGGCTTCCACTTCGACTGCTTCACGCTCCCCCCGCGAAAAAGGGCGCCACGCTTCAATGGAGATTTCCTCCGCTGATCGACGCCACACTCCGGCCACTTCTCCGCTCATGAGCACTGCGCCCGGCCATACGCGCGTCGTCCACAGCTGTGCTCGTCGTGTTGCATCGGGCACGAGAAGCTCTCGATCAGCTCCCCACAGTAAGTAGTAAGCATCACCGCTCGGAAGCAGGCGCGCCGGCGCACCGGGTCGAGTGTCCGTCAGGAATGTAGCTTCGTCTTCGGCGAGAATGAACGCGTCCCCAATCGGTGTTCGCACCGGCACCAGTGCATTTTTTAGCTTCTCGAACGCAGCACGAGCCTGCGTGCTTCGAATGCCCGCCCAAACAGAAAAGGACTCCGGGGTAGCCGGACTGAAGATCTGAAGGTATCGGCGCACGAGTTCGCGGCGTGCTTGTTGCGGTTCCATATCCGGCGGCGGTCCCGTCCAGATCACCGGCTGACGGGCGCCGTCCCAGTGCAGCAGGACCGTGCCTGTCGGAGCAGCATATCGGAGACTGTTGTGCTGCACAGCCATCGCGCGGCCTGCATGTCCGAAGGGCATCCGCTGACCATTGAGGATCGAGTGAAGCCGGTCCGCAGTGTCCTGCGCTCTCGCCTTACTCTTCGCGTCTTCCGGGAGGCGTCCTAACGAAAATATCGGGAGATCTTTCGCCGCCACGACGTAAACGTTGAAGCGCGGCCCCCAGATCTGCACGAGCGCCGGATGCTCCCACCCGTTCGAGCGGATGCCCTGGACCCGCGCATGGAGTGACAACAGCGCCGCACGCGGCACCGAGTCCTGTAAGCCGGCCCAAGCGGCATGTCGCAACGACTTTACACTGGAAGGCAGCCGCTCATCCAGCGCACCGACTCTGCGCCTGAACGAAAGAATCTGGCCCCGCGAAAGCCTCAACTGAGCACGCATGCGCCGCACATTCTACCGTGCACCGAACACTCTGCTAGGCTGCTTACAATGACTGTCGAAATTAAACGCTGCTTCATTTGAGCGGAAATCAAAGTTGAGGCCGTGCGCCTCAAAAACGAGATCGAAAAGGAACTCGGGATTCCGATCCGGCTGCGAGCTGGTGCCCCTGGTTCTCTCACTGTTCTCCTTAATGGAGAACAAATCTACTCGAAGAAAAAGACTGGACATTCACCAACACCAGCAGAAATCATCCAGCTGATTCAAGCGAAAACTGCGCAAGGATGAGCCGCGGCCGCAAGGGATCGGTTGAAAAAGCCCGCTAGAGTCCCTCACCCGCGAACATTCCTCCGCAGCGTGAGCGAACCATCGGGATTCAAAGACTGCCGGCAAGCCCACCTCACCGGATACAAAACTCCCTTTACTTCAAGTTCCGCCTTCAATCTCAAGCCCTGCCAGTCGCTCCCCCGAGAAAGCATCAACATGGCTTGCCGAATCCCGGAAGGGTTTGGATATCCGGGATCGACGCAACCGCTCGCCCTGACTTTGCCGTCATCGCTAAATACAGTCAATCGCAGCACTCCGGGCACACCCGCAACGCCCTTGTTCGCCAAGCCAATCACCAGCCCGGGCGTTTGATCCCTTTCGAACGCCCAAATGAACGACGGATAGATACGATACCCGATATGTCGCGCAATGTAGTCGATCGGCTCGGGATACTTTTCGTAATAACTCATCACATTGCTAGCAGCTTCGTTGTGCCAGTTCCAAACCGACCAGTAATTTGCCCCAACATCAAGCACATGCGAAGTAATCTTCTCGTTGTAAGTCACGCCCTCATCCAGCTCTAGCTTTTCTGGAGCGCCCGTAGTCATTCCGACCTCGCAAATCGCCGCAACCCAAGTAGGACGGTTGCTAAGTGCTTCGATCTGCGTATTCTCGATAAAGATCGTGTCCGTCCGGAGCCAATTGTGTGACCGAATCGTCCGGTCAAGTAGATCAGCATTTCCGACTAAACTAAAATCCGGCTCCGTATTTGTAGCCAGCGGCGTCTTAGTCCAAAGTCCGACCTGAATTTCCAGCATCTGTCGCCAGGTGTTCTCCGCAACCAGATCGCTGGGAAAGATATGGCCCTCAAACGGCCACGTGTGACCTTCCCCCCAAAAGCCATACATCATGGTGTCCATGAACTCGATTTGAGGGTTGCCGTTCAGTTCTGCCGCAAGTAACGTGTTCAGCTCGCGAAAAGCATCTTGATAAGCGACGTGATCGTAACGCGGCATCGCGTGCGCTTTCTTGAAACGAGTCTCGGAAGGATTGCCTTTCCACTCGCCCTTGAGCTTCACATACGGTACCTGCTTCATCAAAAATTCGGGCATGCCGGGTTCAGGAGAGTCAGGGTTTTCCAGCATGATCCGAAAGCCGATCCGTTTGTTGTACTGTCGAGCAAGATCGAAGGAGACACGCCACCAATCCGGAAAAGTCAGCCTGCCGGGCTTCTGCTGCACTTCGCGCCAGTTTGGCCGCAAGTAGATCTTCTGTGTGAATGGAAGCTTGATCAGATCCTCGAGAGACTTCTCCAGCCTTTCGCCTGGTATCCGCGGTGGCCCGGTGTCTCCCGAAACATACACGATGAGACCCATGCCGTAGTTCGGCACAATCTCGCGGGATGGCGTGGTGACCATCACCACATCGCTCCCGGGGACGACTGCAGCGGGAGGGTACTGCGGAAACGGACCCTGATACAGCCGATCGCTCACCTCAGGCCCTGCTCCCCAGTCATACTTTTCCCAGTTGTGCTCCGGGGCGCTCGCCTGAACGCTTGCACCGGCTAACCCGGTACCAAGCGCTGTGCCGCCTACTTGCAGAAAGCTCCTTCTGTTCATAAGATTTCTATACAAACATATCTCTGCCTTCTCTCGAGACGAACGGCAAAGATGTCTGATCTGCGGTGTCTACTCAGGCTTCACCGACTTTTTCTTCGGGTTCTTGGGACAACTTGTTGCAGGAAGAATGAAAGTTAGCTCCGTTTGACCGTCGGCAGGCTTCAGGTAAAGCTTCGGAGACATTAGGGTCGCAGGCCCTTCTCTCCCAACATCCGCATACGGGCAGGTCAGTTCAGCCTGGATTTCGTACGGCTCATCGGGAAGAATCTTCAGATCGCTCACAGTTGCATTTGCGCTCATGCTCGCTTGGGAAGTCAGCTCCGGTTTCGCTGTTCCCTTTGCGATAATGTCGACGGGCTCCTCGATCTGGGTCCCGTCTGCCCATCTGACGTGAACGTCGAGATGACGTGGTTCGAAATATTGTTGAAGCCGGATGTCCACTCCTTCAATTTGCTCGCCAGCGCGAACTGTGATCGTCGTGGCTGCGGAACGCTCGTGAACACCCGGATGAAACGTTCTCAGGTAAGGGAACTCTGCGGTCGGTAAGTCGTCGGGACTAACGAGCACCAGGTACTTCCCGGGAAGCAGGTGGATGAATCTAAAAAACCCTTCCCGGCCCTGACTCTCCGAATAAGATAGGTGCTCCTCCGGCGGTTCCTTAATAGAGGCGGGGACAATATACACGAAAGCATGAGGTACCGGATGATTCATTGGATCGAGAACTCGGCCCTGAATCGAGCCGCTCGCGAAAACATTGATATTTCGTTCCTCGCATCCTGACTCCTCCAGTTCGAAAGGAGGCTGCCGCGTTTCGCTCCCGAGATACCAAGCTAGCGTCGCGCCTGGCGGCAAATCGGGATCGAACTCGTAACGCCCCGAGGGCAGACTGTAGAAAGCGTAGAGGCCGTCCGAGTCAGCGACCGTCTCATACGATCTCTCTTCCGATTTCACCCGGACCAACGTATTCGGCAGAGGTTTTGCCTCAGTGCCCAGCGCACCATCGAAAGTGCGATCCACCTGTGTTACCTGGCCCGCAAGCGACGGCGCCATATGGCGGTCGCGGCGTTCTCTCAAGATGCGAAGCGCTGCACCGGCCTCATCGATCCGACGCGTAGAACTGCAGATCCCAGCATGAACCAAGCCGTCCTTCTGCGAAACAAACGCGTCAACAAGATATGTCTCGCCAGGTTTGAAAGGAATTCCGCAATCTCCCCCTCCACGGCCTGTCATGACATCAATTTCTGATTGGCCGGGAGCCAGTCCCCCAAACGTCTCATTCACCCGTATGCGCGCCTTGCGGTCACTTAGGAAGCTGAAGTCGTCACCGGACGCCAGCTCTGTTACTTGCATGACCGTACCGAGAAAAACAGGATGAGTTGTGCCGCCCAATGTTGGACACGCAGAGAAGCGAAGGCAACTGCAGCCAAACACCACAGAGCCCGGCAGGAAGAAGTAACCCAAAACACGAAGTAAGATCCGCACAGCCATTTAGACAGCATTCCTCTCAACAAGTTCCCGCGAGGCCAAGACACGTCCACAATCGCCATCTGGACCAACTAGGTAGATTTACCTTGACGTATGCACAGTTTGTACTTACACTAAGAATGAGTGAGTGTTGAGTGGCGTGACGAGAACATTCGGATTATCTCTGCGCGTCCCGCGGAAAGCCACGAACGCGAAGACTACGAGGCAGAACGGTGAAAGAACGATACAACTTCAGCACGGGAAAGCGGGGCAGGGTGCTTCAACCGGAACCCGAGCCCGAGGGTAAGACCCGCATCACGATCCGGCTCGACCAGGACATTGTTGACCGCTTCTTCCAAATTGCAGAAGAATCTGGAGGGACCACCGGATATCAAACACTCATCAACGCGGCGTTGCGGGAATATCTCGATGGAAAGGCACCGAAGCTCGAGGATACGCTACGGCGAATCATTCGAGAGGAGTTGAAGTCGGGCGCCGCTTGAGAGTCGAGACTTTGGGCGGGTAATAGCACCACCGGCCGGTCGATGGTTTTCAAACCGCAGCTTAGATTCGAACGCCCGCGGATTTTGTGTCGCAGCGTGAGCAACACATCGGCGTAGACGGCTCAGCGCACAAACTTCAAATAGGCGTGGCGATGGCTGACAATTCGGAGCACAGCCAGCAAAAGACGCCGCTCTCGACACCTATGAAAAGCACTCGATAGTCGCAATAGGTGTTGCCCTCTCGCATAAGTGACAATTCCTGATGAACTGTCATGAAATCCCCAAGCCCCCACCCAGGAAAGTTCAGCAAAACCTCAGACCAGCTAAACACCGTTTGCACGTTTCCAAATTCCGCGCCCCCCAACAACCCAGCTTTCTGCCGCAGTCACCTATCGAGGTCTCACCAACGGGATCATTTCTCGCCGATTCCGCCGATAATCGCGAAAGTCCGCGACATCTGTCGTGATCACAATGTGCTTCGGGTGCAACTCGCTCATCCGGATCAAGTACAAATCGGCCAGATCGGGCCTGCGATCGTTGTACCGTTTGGCCAGTTCAGTGATCCGGGCAATGTTCTCGGCAACTTTGAAGCTGGGGATCACCAGTCCCGTGTTGAGGAAATCCAGAACCAACCTTACATCCGCAAGATGAAGCGGCTTCTGCCAGAACCGCTGCACATGTCGGTAGCGGGTCACTAACTTCGCGGGCAATCTGAACCGCCCAGCGCTCAAGCTGATCTCGAATGATTCTGCCTTGCAAAACCTCAGTCTCTGCAGCGGTCGTCTCTAACCACTGTGCAAGATGCTACGGCAATCGCACGGTAATTGCGTTACGCATACTTGACCTTCCAATTGACAATCACAACACTCTTCCAACGTTCATCCGCAACAAAACAATCAAATTCACCCTCCCCGCGACCCCGCTCGCGCGCCCCTCCATGCTACAGGTGAAGCGAGAATGAGTGCTCAAACGGTCCAAGACCTCCAATCGCAACCAGAACAAACCCTAGCCCGAGCTGAACAACCGCTCAACTCCCCCACCCTCCCCCTAACCGGCTTCTTCCACGCAATCACCGGTCAACGTCTCCTCCTTCCACCCGAAGAAGCCCGAGCCTACCTCCAACTCGGCGCCGACTTCTTCACCGACCTCCAACCAGCCGGCACCCGCGAAACCCACCTCGTTCAGCGCATCGTCGACACCACCTGGCGCCTGCATCGCGCGACCGCCATGGAGAACAACATCATCGAAACGGAAACCCTCCGTCACGCGCATTCTCACGACGACCCAAGAAATGAAGCCGTAGCCGCCCAAGCCGCGGCCATCCGCAACGACTGCGAGAACACCGGCGCGCTAGACACCCTGACCCGCTACGACGCCCGCCTGAACCGCGTCCTTCGCCAGACCAATAACGACCTCGAACGTCTGCAGGAAACGCGCGAGAAAAAAGGCAAGGCCGGTTTCGTCGCGAACGAATGCGAAGCCCTGCTCTGGTATGAAGCAATGATCCGCGAATACACCGCGCAAGAGGCCGCCCAGCCAACTCGCTCAAAACAAGGACGTAGAATCGACGGTTCGCTTTGTCAAAAATCGCTTTCCGCTCCCCAAACGGACCCGAAGGACCCCACCACCCCACAGCGTCAACGTCGCCCGCTCGTCCGCGCCGCCACCGGATGAACCCTGACCGCCAGCGGTTTTCACTCCACCAAACGACTCACTCCAAACGCCGCATGATACTTCTCCGGCAGCCGCGTCGAGCGAAAATCTGTCCGACTCACATAAAGGTGCCTGGTCTGCGCACGAGCGATCTTCCGCTCATCAGCGGCCCGATACAACTCGTAATCAAACGTCAGAATCTTGACCGTACTCTCCGCCGCTCTAAGCGAAATCGTAATCACGTCATCGAACCGCGCCGGCGCAAGATAGCGGCAGTTCGCGTCCACCACCGCGATCACCACGCCATCCTGCTCTTCCATCTCTCTATAATCCCAGCCAATATGCCGGCAGTATTCAACGCGCGCGACCTCCATCCAAACGAAATAGTTCGCGTGGTAGACAACACCCATCTGATCCGTTTCGCTGTACCGCACGCGAATCTGGGTTTGGAACGGAAGCACAAAAAAGTGTAACCCAATGAGGAGGATAGCCCGTCTGCTAGACTATGCTTCTCCGATGGAGTTGACGGTGCTGTTTTTCGGGGTGCTCAAGGAGATCACGGGGCTCTCGCAAGACAGTTTGCAGCTCGACGGAGCTCAAACCATCGGCGCCATTTGGGATAGCTACAGCGAGCGCTTCCCGCGTTTGCGGGATTTCACGCCGCACGTCCGTTTTGCTCGCAATCGGGAGTTTTCGGCGGCTAACTCGACGCTTTCCTCGGGTGATGAAGTCGCGTTTCTTCCACCAGTCAGCGGCGGCTCGGTTGAAGACCCGAACTTATTCGTGTTAACAAGAGAACCCATCGATTCTCGAGCTGTCGCCCGCGCTGTGCAGCGGTCGCACGACGGCGCTGTCGTTACCTTCGAAGGCGTTGTCCGCGATAACACCAAGGGGCGCCGCACCGAGTATCTGGAATACGAATGTTACGAAGCGATGGCTGTTCAGATGTTCACGGAACTTGGGCGAAAGATGCGCGATTCGCATGCAATCGATGGAATCGCCATCACGCATCGGCTTGGCCGTCTCGAAGTTGGTGAAGTTAGCGTCGCGATCGCCGTATCCGCCCCGCATCGCAAAGCGGCTTTTGCCGCGTGTAAGGAAACCATCGACTTACTCAAAACAACGGTTCCTATCTGGAAGAAGGAGTACTTCGCCGATGGTGAACTCTGGGTAGATGGGGAGTGGGATGACAGCGCGCTTCGGCGTTAAATTGGGCGCGGGATTAATCGCGCTTGGGTGTGTGCTCTTCGCCCAGGACGACACCGTGCTGCGCGTTCGCGTCCGTCTCGTTCACGTTCTGGTCACCGCCAAAGATGCATCCGGACAGCCCGTCGGTGATTTAACCCAGGATGATTTTTTGATTCGTGACAACGGCGTTCCCCAAAAAATCGCGGTGTTCGAGCGGCAAACCGAGCAACCACTTTCCGTCACTCTGCTCGTCGATAATAGCGGCTCCACTGCCAAAGATCTGAAGTACGAAGTCGACTCAATCGCCCGGTTTGTTCGAGCGTTGTTCCAAGGCGGCAACGAGAAAGATCGCGCTGCTCTGTTTTCCTTCAACTATCAAGTGGTGAAACAAACTAGCTTCACGCGGCAGGCGTCGGCAATCGATCATGCGCTGCACCAGCTACGAGGCGAGGCGGGTACTTCCCTTTACGACGCCATCTATCTGGCTGCAAGCGAACTGTACGACCGCGAAGGCCGCCACATTATCGTGATCGTGACCGATGGGGGAGATACGACGAGTAGCAAGGATTATCGCGCCGCGCTTGAAGCCTCGCAGCGAGCCGATACGGTGATCTATCCGCTTCTGGTGGTGCCAATCGAAAACGATGCCGGGCGTAATACTGGAGGCGAGAACGCATTGACGACACTGGCCTCCGGAACTGGTGGGAGAGTCTTTCTTCCGACCGTTGGCGCGTCGCTCGATCGGGCATTTACGCAGATCGTAAATGAATTGCGGACTCAATACTTTCTTGCATACTATCCGAAGCACGATATCCCCGCGAGGGACCGGTTTCATCACATAGCGATCGATCTGCGCAGGGCGGGTTTGCGTGTGTCCGCGCGGAGCGGCTACTATGGAGATTCTGAAACGTCTTCACCGGGTACGGCACGGCTGATGGCGAATCCTCAATAAACTCCATGGCTCAATCGGCAAAAGCGGGAGGAAAAGCGCCTGAGCAAACCTTCGAGGAAGTCAAATACTTGAAACGTCTGATCGAAAAACAAACCCCCATCCGGCTGAAACTCAGCAATGATGAGTGGGTCGATGGGACAGTCGAGTATTTTGACTCCCGGTTTATACGGGTGACGCGGGAGAACGCGCCGAACCTGTTCGTGTTCAAACACGACATCAAATACCTGATCGAGCAAGAGCGCTAGTGGCGGCTTCTAACGTGGAAGGCGCGATTGAGATCGCGCGAGAAGCCGGCGCGCTGCTTGCGGAGTATTTCGACCGGCGCGTCCCGTTCGAATTGAAGGGCGATTTCGATCTTGTCACCGAAGCGGATCGGGCTTCGGAAAAACTGATTGTTCGCATGCTGACCGAGCGCTTCCCCCAACACGCAATTATTGCGGAAGAGGGCGGCGGCCGCGAAACGACGTCGCCGTTCCGGTGGTATGTGGATCCGCTCGACGGAACGACGAATTTTGCGCATAGTTACCCCGCTTTCAATGTGACACTGGGGCTCGAGCAAAATGGGGAGTTGATCGCGGGTGTTGTGTTTGACCCCATTCGCAATGAGATGTTTGCGGCGGAAAAGGGAGGCGGGGCGACGCTGAATGAATCCCCGATTCGTGTTTCGCGCGCTCCCCGTTTGGAGGAGTCGTTGGTCTCGACCGGATTCCCGAGCCACAAACGGCACCTGAACGTGAACATCCATTTCTATCATCAACTCGGAATGGCGACGCATGGCGTCCGGCGTGGGGGATCAGCCGCGCTGGACATCGCGTATGTTGCCTGTGGGCGGCTGGACGGCTTTTGGGAATTCGGCCTGAATCCATGGGATTTGGCCGGCGGCAAGCTTCTCGTAAGCGAAGCGGGCGGACGCGTGACCGATATGAAAGGCGGACCTCACGGATTGCGCGACCCTCATTTTCTGGCCGATAACGGCCTAATTCACGCTGAAATGGTCGAGCTGTTTGCCGAAATCTTTCGCGGCCAATACCGCTATCCGATGCCCGTGATCGGGCCGGAATAAGGTCTTCCACCACGATTTGTCCTTTACTCTCAGTGGCTTAAGATGGTAGCCTGAATTTCTTTGTTACATGCGAACTGTTGACCTGATCACTCGTAAGCGGGATGGGGAAGAACTCAATCCAGAGGAAATGCAACACCTCATCCAAGGCTATACCTCGGGCGAGATAACCGATTACCAAATGGCGGCATTCCTGATGGCCACCTACTTCTCGGGAATGGAAGACCGGGAAGTGAGCGCGCTGACGGACAGCATGATTCGCTCGGGTTCGACGATTGATTTATCGGGCATTCCGGGCGTCAAGGTCGATAAGCACTCGACGGGCGGCGTCGGAGACAAAACCAGTCTGATTGCTGCGCCTATTGCCGCCGCCGCTGGTGTAGTTGTTCCGATGATGTCCGGGCGGGCTCTGGGGCACACCGGTGGAACTCTGGATAAGCTCGAATCCATTCCCGGGTTTCGAACCGACCTGTCGCCTGAGGAGTTTACTGATCAACTCGGGAGGATCGGCCTTTGTTTTATCGGACAAAGCGACGACGTGGCGCCCGCGGATAAAAAGCTCTACGCGCTGCGGGATGTGACCGGGACGGTGGAATCCATCCCTCTCATTGCTTCGTCGATCATGTCCAAGAAACTGGCGGAAGGTTCCGACGCGCTTGTACTCGACGTGAAGGTGGGAACCGGCGCGTTCATGAAGAAGCAGGTGGATGCGCGGCGGCTCGCGCAAATGATGGTCGGCATCGGGCGGCGCGTGGATAAGCGGGTGCAAGCCCTGATTACCGACATGAATCAGCCTCTCGGTTACGCGGTGGGCAACGCGCTCGAAGTGATGGAGGTTTCGCAGACGCTGCACAACGAAGGCCCCGAAGATCTGAGAAGACTTTCTGTGGAGTTGGCGGCGCGCATGATCTTCCTCGCGAAGGTTGCGCCTTCGCTTGAAGACGCGCGGCAAACGGCCGAAACGAAGCTTGCCGACGGATCTGCATACCGCAAATTCCGCGACGTCGTCGAGGCGCAGGGAGGCCGCGGACAGGCAATCGACAAGTTTGAGTTACTTCCAAACGCGACGGGGATGCGGGAGATTACGACGTCGCGAGGAGGCTATGTAAGCGCGATTCACGCTGAGGATATCGGACGCGCTTCTACGCTGATGGGCGCGGGCCGTGATCAGAAAGATGATCCGATCGATTACGCGGTCGGCGTCATCCTCGAGGTCAAGACCGGTGACAAGGTAGACGCGGGTGCTGTACTTGGCAGGCTCTATTACACGCGTGAAGAAGGCCTCGACGAGGCGGCGGAAATGGTCGAAGATGCATTCCGCATCTCGCAGCAAAAACCAGAGGAACGGGAACTCATACTAGAGGTTGTCGGCTAAGAGGAATGGCCCGCTTCACGGGTCTGCTCGGAATCGCCGTTATCCTCTTAGTTGCCTTTCTTTCGTCCACCAATAAGCGCGCCATCCGGTTGCGCGTGGTGGTATGGGGATTAACGCTTCAGTTCGCATTTGCGCTGCTGGTTCTGAAAACCGGATTCGGCAAAGTCTTTCAGGTGATTGGCGCAGGTGTCAGCGCGATGCTGCACTACGCAGAAGCGGGAAGTGAATTTGTCTTCGGTCCGCTTGGCACCGAACGCGGTTCGTTTGGCGTGATATTCGCCTTTGAAGTATTGCCGATCATCATTTTCATCGCTTCCTTTTTCTCGATTCTTTACTATCTCGGCATCATGCAATTACTGGTGAGGGCCATGGCGGTTGTAATGCAGCGTGTGATGGGAGCGAGCGGCGCTGAATCCTTAAACGTTGCAGCCAGTATTTTCATGGGACAAACGGAAGCTCCGCTCACCGTTCGTCCTTTTATCCCGCGCATGACCGAATCGGAGCTATTCACCATTATGGTTAGCGGGATGGCGCATGTGTCGGGTGCCGTGATGGCCGCCTACGTCAAGATCGCCGGAGTAAGTATCGAGCACTTACTGACTGCCGTGATCATGACTGCGCCGGCAACCATCATGCTGGCCAAGATTATGATCCCGGAAACAGAAGTTCCAGTTACTGCGGGTACGGTCACCATCAAGACAGAGAGAGAAGCCGTGAATGTCATCGATGCCGCCGCGCGAGGCGCCGGTGAGGGACTTCAGCTTTCCTTGAATATCGCCGCGATGCTGATCGCGTTTTTGGCTTTGATCGCGCTTTCAAACGGCATTCTCGAAGCGCTGCACAGCGTGCGGTATCTGGGCTGGCTACCAGTATCGTTGCAGCAAGTCTTTGGATGGTTATTCGCGCCCGTGGCCTGGTTAATGGGGGTGAGTGCGAAAGACAGCATCCAAGTCGGCAATCTACTGGGGACGCGTCTGGTTCTAAATGAGTTTATAGCGTTTGTCAACTTATCGAAAGTGCGGGCTCAGTTAGACCCGAAGTCTTTCGTCATTGCCACTTATGCGCTTTGCGGATTTGCAAACTTCAGTTCGATCGCGATCCAAATCGGCGGTATCGGCGCACTGGCGCCCTCCCGTAAAAGCGACTTAGCGCGCCTTGGACTGCGAGCCGTTGCTGCGGGATCCATGGCAAACTTCTTATCGGCTTGCATTGCAGGCTTGTTGTTATAAGCTTCTGGCTCGGAAGCAGTCCGTCGCTATAGGTATACCCGCCGCCAAGATTGCTCTCACCATTGCGCTTTGAGCCGCTGCACACCGAAGTGATAGGATTTCGAGATCTGGCTTGAGCGCAAATATTTTCATCGAGGGACTCTCGAAACGGTACCGGAATGGCGTGCAGGCGCTCGATGGGCTCGGCTTCGCGGTTCCTGGTGGCACCGTTTATGGGTTACTCGGTCCGAACGGCGCGGGTAAGTCAACCACGATCAAGATTCTGACCACGCTGGCTCAGCCTGACTCCGGAACAGCGACAGTCGGAGGCTTCGACGTTGTCCGCCAACCGCAAAGAGTTCGGCGCACGATCGGTTGTGTGGCCCAAAAATCGACCTTGGATCTGGAAGCAACGGGGCGCGAGAATCTGACCCTCCAAGGGCGGCTTTATGGAATGGGCAGTGGCGTTCTTACGCCTCGTGTTTCTGCTTTATTGGAAAGAATGCGGCTGAGCGAAGCTGCGGATCAAGTAACTGGAACCTGGTCTGGCGGCATGCAAAGAAAGCTCGACATCGCGATGGGGCTGATTCACGAACCAACGGTCTTGTTTCTCGATGAACCGACAATGGGTCTCGATCCGGAGGCGCGCTCTGATTTGTGGGAGGAAATCGCGCGCATCTCGCGCGAGGGCGGAATCACAATCCTATTGACGACCCATTATCTCGAAGAGGCGGACCGGCTGGCGCAGCGCGTAGGCATAGTGGATCGGGGCAAGCTGGTGGCCGAAGGAAGTCCGGATCAGTTGAAGAGCGGGCTTGAAGGAGATTCGGTCTTCGTCGAGTTAGCCTCGGTGGAAACCGACGCCCGCGTGCGAGCGGCTCTGGCGGCGGTTTCGAGCGTTCGGAACGTAACAGTGGAGGGGAACGAAATGCGGGCTTGGGCGGATCAGGGTGCAAGCGCCGCGCCCGCGATTCTAGCTGCGCTGCTAGGCGCGGGAATTAGCGCCTCATCGATTCGCGTCGCTTGGCCTTCGCTCGATGACGTGTATTTGCGTCACACGGGAAGAAGCTTCAGCCAGGCGGACGAGGAGGGGCGATGAATTTTGTCAGTGAATCGTTGTATCTCACACAGCGCCACTTACGCAACTTACTCAGGCAGCCGTTCTGGGTCGTTTTCACTTTGGTGCAGCCGGTAATTTGGTTGTTACTCTACGGGCAGTTATTCAAGCGCGTGGTTGAACTCCCAGGTTTTCAGGGCCTGTCATATATCACGTTTCTGACTCCGGGCATCGTGGTGACAACCGCTTTGTTTGCGGGTGGGTGGAGCGGTATGGGAATGATCGGCGACTTGGATCGGGGGGTAATTGATCGATTTCTCAGAACCCCGATCAGCCGTGCGGCGATTATTACCGGGCGCGTGATCTCGCTCACTGTTGCAGCGATGGTGCAAGCTATCATTCTGATTGGGTTAGGTTTGATTCTGGGCGCGCGTTTCGCGGGCGGGTTTCTAGGAGTGTTGATTCTGCTACTGAGCTCTATGCTTTTGGCGTCGGCGTTCGGCGCTTTATCCAACGGGATGGCAGTCCTAGCTCGGAAGGAAGAATCGGTGATTGGCGCAAGTAACATGATCTTACTGCCACTTACTTTCATGTCGCCGATATATATGGCGGCTCCGCTCATGCCGGGATGGATGCGCAGTGCGTCGCTCCTCAATCCGGTAACTTGGAGTGTCGAAGCAGGACGCGAAGCCTTGAGCGGCCACGCCAACTGGAACATTATTGCGACCCGGATGTTATTGCTTCTTGTATTTGCGGCACTAAGTGGACTCGTCGCAACACGGGCATTCCGAGTCTACCAGAAATCCATCTGATTGGCGGTCGAGCGGGTAGCAGTTCTGTTTGACAATGTATTCGTAGAGAATTAAGATGTTTTTGGCTTGATCTCCAGGTCTCATGTTACATAGGAGTCACTATGACGCGTTTACGTTTTGCTCACCTTCTTTCCGTGCTTACTCTCAGTGTTATCGGTGCCGATACGATAGCCCATGCGCAGGCACCGGTGCCCGTTCCGATCATCTATGAACAGCTCAAACCGGCTTCGGTTATTCCAGGAGGTACGGATTTTACTCTGAACATCCTGGGCAACTTTTTCCACTACGGAGCGGTCGTTTACTGGAACAACACACCGCTGGCAACCACGGTCAGCGGCTCACGATTCGTCTCGGCCGTCGTTCCCGCGTCGCTCACTGCGACAGCGCAGTCTGCCGCGATCCGGGTGCTTAATCCACATCCTTACGGCGGTTTCTCGAACACTCTTTATTTCCATGTTCGAGCACCAGCATCCTCAATTTCGTTCAGCAAACATGTTGGATCCTTTCGGCCCGGCATTCCAGTTCTCCCGGATCTGAATGGGGATGGGTTGCCCGACCTCGCGAGCAGCGACCTCAATGGGTCTTTCTTACGCGTTTCGCTCGGTAGTTCAGACGGAACGTTTAGTGGTGGAAACATTCCCTCGCGGGTTTGCCACCAAGAGACCCCTCCTAACACCGCCGCCAACACGCTCCTGGCCGATTTCGATCGCGATGGAGTGCTGGATGCCATTGTGGCGTGCGTGGATGGGTTCTCTTACCTAAGAGGGAGCGGAAACGGAACGTTTCATAGTCACCGAGATACGGTCGCGGATTCTCCGTTTGCCATGCAAGCCGCTGACGTCAACCAGGATGGCAAATTGGATCTGATTTACATTAGTTCGGCCAATAACGGGGAGGTAGAGGTGCTTCTCGGAAACGGGGACGGCACCTTTCAGGCGCCGTTCACTCCATTGATAAATATAGGCTGTGCGACTCGCATGGTGCTCGGCGACTTCAATCGTGACGGGAAGCTGGATATCGTTATCACGGCGGGATGCTCAAATCAGTTTCTGATCGCTCTTGGTAACGGAAACGGGACCTTTGGCGCGCCTGTTGCTTACAGCAGCCGCGGCGTGGACCCCCAAGATGTGCTTGCCATCGATTTCAACGGAGATGGCGCCCTAGATCTTGCTGTTCTCAACATCGATTACGTGAGGGGCGCCGGCAATTACTTTCCGGGCGCCGACATGAATGTAACCGTTTTCCTCGGCTCAGGTAATGGAACGTTTCAAAGCGGACTCGTGTACCCGCTGACATCGAACGAGGTATTCGACAGTGACACTGCTACAGGCGCTTTGACAGCAGCAGATTTCAATGGTGATGGCCTGATTGACGTGGCCGTCACTGTTCCTAAAACGTCTCACCGTTGCGGAAACCAAAACTGCTCTGTGGACCCGCAGGTGTTGATCTTTTCTGGAATGGGGACGGGGAGATTATTGCCCCTCATCCAGATCACCATGGACACTTCAGACATTACATACTCCTTACCTTTTAGCCTCGTTTCTGGCGACTTCAACAATGACGGAAAACCAGACGCGCTGTACGACGGCGGCCAAGAGGTTCTGCAGAACTAAGCGCTGATATTCTTTGTCATCGATTCGATCCCCTGAGGTGCGAGCTCGGGGGATCGCGCGGAGTCCGAAGCGCTGTCGTTGCCGCCTGGACTGCGATCCGCCCCGAACCGATGCCGTACGTCGATCCCTTTCACCAGGAAGATTACTTCCTCTGCGATGTTCGTCGCATGGTCCGAAATACGTTCTAAGCTGCGCGCGTTGTAAAGCAGATTGAGAGCGCGAGGGATGAGATTCGGCTCCTGCTGCATCTTCTCGATAATGACCTGACTGATGCGCGCGCGCAACTGATCGACCGAGTCATCAGACGAGATGATGTTCTGCGCGGCTTCTTCGTCCTGCTTCACGAACGCATCAAGCACACTCAAAACCATATGCTCCACTAATCGCGAGAGCTCCTGAATATCGTCATAAATCGTGCCGTCAATTCTCGGAAGGTGAAGCGAAGCGAGCGACCGCTCGGCAATGTTCGCCGCGAGGTCTCCCATGCGCTCGAGGTCCGTATTGATCTTGATCGCCATCTTAGGCGCGGTTGTACTAGCCCGGAAAGAGATTGACTGACATGCATTTCTCGCACGTTCCGATCTCCTGGTACCTAATCCTGAGCGCAATCCTGTTCACTCTTGGCGTTGCCGGTTACGTTTTCTGATATACCGGAATAGGGTTCAATGGTATCTAAACGGAACGCAGCCATTAGCGTGGGTTCTGCGGATACGAGGTCAACGAAAATTCGGGCGCAACTTGCAGCTCGACCGGAGCAGCTGCGCTTTTCGTCTTACATGATGTAGGATGCGTCAGCAGGAGCAAAATCAGTGCTGGGCCTTTCTGTAACGGTATGGTGTGGCGTGTGCCCTGTTTCTCGGGAGCTTAAACATCGCCGGAGAGGTCCTCGCCTCAGTGGCATGGAGTTTTCCGTTGCGGTGCGCTGTACACATCCGGGTGATTGAGCCAAAGTGGTCTTGTCACCCGCGTCAAGTAGTAAATTGCCGAGCCTAAACTCGCTGGCGCCAAACCCGATGGCCATTGTCACACGAAAGCTTCGGTTTCTTGGATGGTGCGTTCGGTCTGACAGCGAAGCTCTCGTGATGGAGCAGCTCGTGGGCAGTTTCGTAGACAAGAACCGAGAATTCCTGTGCTGGCGTCAGACCGGGCAGCATGATGGTGATCCTGCTGGATGACACACTATACGGGTGATAAATTCTGTCGCTGTACTCGATCGCGATCCGTTTCGAAACGACGAACGCTTTCAGGTGTGAGGTGAAGTGGATCGGGTCGCCATGGACGCTTGGAGACGACGCCAGCGACTTGCCGTCTGTCTGACTGATATCGAACACATGCGCGGCGCGGAATCCAAGCAGGTGCGTGTGCTTGTTTGCTGCTTCTCTACTGCCCGGCGTCTTCTTGCGACCACCAACGGGCGCGAGAATCACGATGCCCTTCTCCCCTTTCAGACGGAGCGCGCAGTTTTGAGCCAGGTCCAATACCCGGCGACGCGGGTTGTGGTAGGAAGATGAATGTAGATGAAGAGAATGTTGCCCCAGCCGTCTTGGTGAAAGCGGGATATCATCGCGAGGTAAAGCTTCAGTGTTTAATTATTGCCGCGTTGGAAA